>KL280118.1:24598-58139 GCA_000699545.1 Podiceps cristatus | reverse complement strand
TAAAAGATGGTTCTCAGACAGCCCAGTAAATACTGAGCTCCCATGGTGGGAGATGTCAATTACCACACCACACTGCAAATCTGGAGGGGTTGATTTCGAATTCATTTTTTTAGTGGTGAGTGTAGAAGAGTGTGAACTGATGAATAAGCATACTAACTGGTTGTTACCCATAGAAACATTAACTGAAGTTTAATGAATACAGTTAAAATGTGGAATGCACAGGTCCTGCATGTTGAGAATAAGTCAAAAGTTCTTTTGGAGCTCTGTTTCCAGTTATTTTCTGACTCAAAGAGTACAGAATGTTTTTATACTCCGTTAACCTAAAAGTGTAGTTTTCATGGTAAAGAGAGAAACAGTAGTGCTAAGGACTGAACAATTTAAATGTACGTAACTCCACCAACATTCAAGATGTTTCAATAATTGAGAAGAGTGGTAAATCATGGTTGCTCATCTCTTCTTTCTAAATGGACTTCTGCATCCTAAATTGAAGGAAAACAATGTATTTTGAAGCATCTGCTGTATCACCATGATTAATTCTGGCCTCCCTCTTAGTTATCTTATTTGCCCTTTATGGCTAGACTCTAAACATATAGCAGTAGATGGCATTTTTAAAAGCTGTTAGGTTTCTCTCTTGCCATTTAAAATTAAGCAAAGGTAAATCCAAAGCAATGTCTAAAAGCAGTTATAGTCACATTGGTATCATGAGGAACTGGTGTTTTGATTCTATGACAGTACAACCAATTCCTGTTGTGTCTTGCTATATTTTGCACTAATATTAGGATAATATAGAACAGCAAAGAAAAAGGAAAAAGCTTTTGACTATAAAAGTAAAGAAAACTAAAAATATTCCCTTTAAATGTTTTATTTGGGGTTTTTCAGGGGTATTTTTTTTCATGTAGAAAGACTTGATATTTTTGTCAAAGTTTTGAATTGTTATATTTAATTATAATGCACAGAGTTTTGTTATTATATCATATCTGTTTTGTGCTCCTTTCCTTGTGTTGCCTTCTAACTAGTACAAAATGTTGTTAAAGGGGATAATTTTTGTTTCTAATTTTGCCTTTCATGACTGAGTACAATTTCTGTGGTGATTTTTTTTTTGACCAGAGTGGTAACATTATTTAGTTATAAAGCCACAGCATTTTTTTAAGGGCAAGAACTCTATATCTGGTGTACTGTGAAAGATTCTTAGCATTGTAAGAAAAAGCTGCACCTGAAAATAATAAAAAATGTCCCTTTTCCTCATTTTCTCTAAACATATATTGAAAAGAGAACCAGAATACAGTAAGCCTTCAAGATTTTATAAAATTTGGTGAGAAAAACATCCTGTCATAGTATTTTATTACCTCAGGTATTTCTTCTACTTTCACAGGAAAATTTTTAGTATTATTCTTTATCAGTTTACATATAGAAAGGATTTCTGACATTTAAAAAATATTATGATTTTCTCAGTTGTAGCAAAAAATTCAGATTCTAACACAGTAAAGTAATATTATTAACTGATCTGAATCTAAAAAAAAAAATATATATTTTTTGTTGATGTTGATGTTCTTATGTTTTCCCCAACATTATTCCTGTAAGTGATCTGCCTGGTGGGCTAAGAGATTGCACGTCTTTTGTAACGGTGCTCCCAACCAGGGCAGGCTGTGGCTGTGGTGAAGGAGAGCGGTTGTGGGCTCTTCCCCAGCTGGCAGCACGGTGGAGGCACCGGTACCTGCAGGACTGCGGGTGACTAACGCCCCATGTGCCCTTTCCGATAACATTTCCAGATTTCCACATTCATATATTTAATTCATAAACATTGAGCAGACTGTGGCAGGCTAGATTGTGACTTGCATTTTTCACCCCTGCAAAAGAAAAGGAAGAAATAAGAGTTCTTGCCGTGCCCCTGGGACTGGTGTTGGGGTGAGCTGACATGAATAAATGCTGTGAACCTGCTTATTTGTCCTCCCTCAGTGCACAGGAATAGGAATGGGAAGACAAGGGCAGATCAATACACTAAGTAAAGCAGCTGAGTCAGGCAAGAAATATTGATATTTACTGTTGGTTTGGGCCTGCAACAAATAGCCATCCCTTTCTTTGAAGTCTGAAAAAATAGGGAAGGACTCATGCTGTGGAGGTATGTTGTCTCTCGGGATTTCTGCAGAAATGAAGTAGTTTATGCAGTCTTAAAGGTTAGAGTCTCCTGAAACTTTTAGCTCATGTTGAGTAACACTGTCTTCCACAAGCTGCTGTGGAGACCTCGAAGGATTAACCTGGAGGCACCGTTCTCAGGGAAGTCTCTTTTTTTAAAAGGGTTTGGAGGAATTGCATGAAGTTCCTCCTCCTCTCAGCATGGGTCAGGACATACATATTTCCTTAGTGCAGGGCTCCTCTGTGTAAAGCAACTTCTCACAGGGCTCCTTCCTTGGAGTGGGGAATGACAGAGCTGACCAGGGAAAGCTTGGTCCACAGATGAAGATAGCAACAGTCTTAAAAAAGAGAAAGTCACACCAGATATCATACAGCTGGAAACATTTTTTTCTGGCACAAGAAGATAGGATGTTGTTTAAGAGGCTGGGTAGTTTAGACACCTCCGGATCTAGGGGAACAATAAGGGAGTTTTAAGTTCGTGCATAGGTGTGGTTAAATGTGCAAAAGCCCCGCTCTGGATTTTACTTTGGCAGCTAACCTTCCAAAAATTGGTTTCCTTGTCTGGAGAAAGGGGAGTAGGTAAACTTCTCCTCCCTGCTGATTGCAATTGCCCTTAAAAGTAAGCATTAATTATTCCAGTTGTTTTCACTATATTCACAAACATTTCTATGCGATTAATGAAAGAATATGAAGGGGAGACTGAGAGTATACAAAATGATGCATAAGTAGCAGCAACAGATATGTTTTAAATATCTAGGTCTTTGGAGGCTTATGTGGCCGAACTTTCCCTGCTTTTAGAGGTTAACCCATAATTTATATGAATGTTAAAGTAAATCAACCATGATCTAAATCCCGCTCCCATGAAGTCAGTGGGAGTTTTGCCACCAATTTTAGTGGGAACAGGATTGAGCTGTGTAACTGTTATTTAATGCCACTGCCTATAGGAAAACTGAACACATTTATTTTGATTGGAAACAACATTATATAATAATTCCCCAAAATTCTGAGGTTAGCTGGCCAGTAGGAAATATAGTTCTTGGGGGAAAAAGTTGCTCCAACAGCTGTCATTTGCAATATATCACAATGTAAATGTTAATTCTAGTTAATGTTAAGGGAAACTGTCTAAAATAATTTAAGATGCAAAGAATTGCATTTAATAGAAGGGAGCTTAAACGTAATATTATGATACGCAAACAGACTCATGTCAAAAAGATTGGCTTGCCAGGCTTTCACATTAGGCTAAGTCACGCCATGGGTAATGCCCAAAATGACCGCGGTGGAAGTCCCCAAACACCAAGTCTCAGAGAAGAGCTTGTCCTCACTGCACATGGTCGGAACAGGAAGTAATTTGTGACACTTCATTTCTGTGGTGAAGCATCCTTTCCCCTTGCAACACGCAGGCTTTCACTCCTTTCACCAGTGCGCAAGGGCGCTGGAGGAAGGCCTACCAGTTTTTCACTCACTCTCACCCTGGCCGGTCCAGGGAGAAACCCTGATGCCGTGCTGGAACAGGCTCTGTGGCCTCCCCCCAGCACCTGGAGGTGTCTTTCTCCCTCCCGATCTCCAGCCCAGGTGCAAAATGCAAAACATGTCACTTAGAGCAAGTTTTCACCTTGAATATATCCTCAGGGCAAATACACAGCCTTATGCACAATATGTAAAAATAATTCCACAAAGAGTAATCTGAGACCACTCAAAAATGTGCATGCAGCAAGTACTTGCTATAAAGCAATATACATCACATCTTTGGCTAAAGTTGAAATAATTTATTTAAAACTGAGTAACTGTGCAGTGGTGCAATTGTAAAATTTCTCTTTGTGTCCAGAGACAAGTATCTGACTGAAAGCTATCAAAATTTCAAGAGTGCTCAGTCACAGACATAATAATACTGTGCCTACTTGGGTGATGAAAATTGCTGTTGGGAGCCTGATAAATCTCTGTAGATGTTATCCGGGGTAATAACCTTGACCGATTGACTTCTTTCTAACACGGTACATTCATATTTAGATGGGGTATATCCAGGCTATCGTTTGGACTATAGTCCTTTACATCCTGAGAAATAAAAATACTGCCTGCTCAAATGCTATTTATCTCCTGACAGCTTCACGCACAATGATGTGGGGAAGGTTGGTGGTACACAGAACAGATCTTATTGCTACAAGCATCTAAGCATCTCCTTCTCTCTTTCTTCTTTCTGACTGTGTTTCAGACATAAGGCCAGTTTCCCACCATGGCATAGCACTGCCATGAGTGGGTTGACCTGGGTGCAAGGCTGGGATGGGACACCTTGGCCCCAGGGTGAAACCACAGATGTGGAGCTCCTGGCATGGAGGGACAGAGAAGTCAAGGACTGCAGCCCACCCTGTCTCCAATGAGGCTTTGTGTCCATGGATCAGTGCTGAAGGAGGAATCATGTCCTCTGGTGTCCTTTGGTGTCCTCCGCATAATCTGCTCTTAAATGCTGAACTACAAAGCTGGTTTCGTAGCAATCTGATCATGCAGTCACCTTAGTGAATCTCCATGTCTCAGGTGTTCCAAATTATATTTTTTGAAGCAGCAGAAACTAAAATACTTCACTTCTGTGCACCTTGCATCCCCCCAGTAGATACCAGCCACACCATTTAGAGGCAGAAGCATTTTCACTCTGTAAAAAAAGGACTAATATATAATCATACCTGGAAATTTTACTCTGTAGTTGCCTACATGACAAAGTAGGTGGCTCTGCTGAAACACTTTGTTTAAATTAATCATAGAACAATGATAATCCAAAAGCAATCTTTATAAAGTCTGTATATAACAGTCTATATGCATCTCTATATCCACAATCTTCAGTCTCTCTCCCTCTTGTAGGAGGAGATTTAAATTTCTAAAGAAGCCTGGAGAAAACTGTTTGCATAAGACTGTCATCATGGAGCATGTCTTCTTCCAGGTTCTTTGCCATTCATCCAGCAGATAACATCCTGCTTTGAAAAATAAATCTTCGTATTTCAACACAAGTTTTGTCACACACGTGGAAGAGACGTTTTGCACACACACATGAGCAGCCATGCAGTCTGCTCTCGGTCATGGTGCTGTTCCCAGTCTGAGGTAGATTATGGCGAAAACAGTGCAGATGCTGGGCTGAGATTCTGGCACATGCTGCCATCCTCCTGTGAAACTGTGGTACACATGTACGTATGAAACAGCCCCATTTATAATATACCTCCTCCGCTGATCTACAAAGGATTTCCTCAGTGAAGGAAGAAGAAAGACGCCATGTGGGGTGACTGGTGCCTAAGGAAAGGGTAGTAAGGAAAACGATCGGTATTGTTTTCTTTGCCCACACTTGAGGATGGTTGCCATCGAGCAATCAAAGTGTATTGTGGCTGTAAGGGGGATCCTAGACAAATCTGACCCTGCACGGAGTTCTGCCCTGCTGCTGCTGGTATCTGTTCAGTCAGGGCTATCCAGGAAGCAGAAGACCTTAAAGACTTTGTTACTTCCAAGGTTTTCCTCTTCTTTCCTTTGAGACCAAAAAGGTTTATTTTCAGTAGCCAGAAGTCAGGCAAAAGTGAATACTTGCCTTCACATGTGAATACTTTCATTTGCACATGAATATCAGTATCCCTGGGAGGGACAGCACCTCCACAATACCAGTGATATCCAAAATGTCCCTGCATGAAGAATAGTAGAGAGATGATTGAGTCACAGATCATGTCAAACTGAAATGCAAGGAAGAACATACAGAAGTGTTTGTGAGTAGATTACTCCTTTCCTTGTATAGCCCAGCTGCACAGAATTTTCTGTCATGTGTTTACTATTTATAAAGCTTTGTGGAGAATTCCAGTTTGTGTTATACTGATGACTCTGTAGTCTGAGAAATAATTTATAAGAGCATGAAGACAGACTATATTTTAAGAAAGAGGCAAAAAGCCAGAGAAAAGGTTGAGCCTACAGCCTGACTTCTGCATTTCATGACATTTGAGAACTTGATTTATCAACCTTAATGTTACATTAACATAAGCACATAATTTCCTAGGATCTTCGCATCAAATTTAGTAAGAAGAAAAAAAAAAAAGAAATTAAGAACGACTGAGTGTAACGGCATTGTAAATTCTTTCCTCTGCATCTTGCATTGCTTCCACAAAGACAAACAGATTGTGCTTTGTAGCTTCATTGTCCTATGAGCTTGGAAGAAAGAAAAGATCCTCTGTTCAGCAAAAGGTAGTTGTTGCCCCTGAACTCAGAAGAATATAATGTTTTTCTCCTTAGCGCGTTGTGTCATCTGCAAGGGATGAAGAAAAGAGCAATCTGTGGTTGCTATCTGTGCTCCAACCAGTTAACCAGAGGAGGCGGACCGGCACTTACAGCAAGAATTCCGGGTATAGCGTGTGGCAGGCTTTAATGTACCAAGGTGTACTGGAACCTCGTCAGTCACACAGGCCCGACAGGCCTGCTCTTAACTGTGGCGATAACTCTTTGTACATTAGTAGCTCTTACAGCAACTGTGCTTTCTAACATGATGTCAAAGTTTACATTCAAAACATAGATTCATACACATCGTAAACCTTTGCGATTTTCTTTCAATTTTATCAAATTCATCCTTCAGGAAAAAAAAAAAATCACTAAATACAGCAACATAAATATATGACAAAAATCTGTGTTTCATTTTGAGATTTCCTAGGTTTTGATTTCTTGGTTCAAATGACCTTTTTGTTTTGAGGCTTACTTTGTATTTAAAAACAGTAATGTTTAAAAATCAGCTAAATATCAAGCTGGCATATTTTCCTTCACAATTAATGAATCATGGCAGCTTGCAGCTAATCTTCTGAACTACTGATCTTCCTTTAGAAGCAACCAAACCTTTTATTCTCTGAGAAAAATGGGATTCCAGAAGACTCAACACCCTATAGGAGACTCCATGTTTGGTTAAAATTTCAGCTAGTAAGCCGCAAGCAGAAAAAACTTTACCAAATTTCGTGCCAGATTGATCCATTCATCTCCTAGGTATTTTACAGCCATTTCTTGCTTACTTCCTAATGATTCTTTGCATGTTTGAGTTTTCCCCTATGCTTTCTCATAGATGTGTTCTTGGAGTTTGAATGCTCTGAAGAAGGGAAGCCAGGAATTTCTGGTAAGTACTCAGGTTCCTGACTACAGGTTCTTCAAGGTAAATCTGTCTATTTTACATTTGCTTTATGAAATTTGGCTTATGAATAGTGTACTTGTTTATATGCTGGACTTCTTAATAATTATTTGTGGGGAGTTTTGTTACAGTTTAGGCTGAATGCATTCTTATAACTCAGCAAATATGAAAGCACAAAGTTATTGCATTTCTGTTTCATCATTTCTGTATTTCATCCTTATTTTTCTCTTTCAGAATAATATTTTTTCCATTCAGCACCAACTCCTCTGTAGCAGTACTAGATGCTAATTATAAATGTGACATGCTCTGCCAGCCACAAAAAAAAGCCCTCTACAAATCGCCCTGAAATCAGCAGTGGTAAACTGAGGCCAGCTACGCAAAAGTTCTGTCTGAGACAAGCCAAGGTAGCCATGAAATCCTGTTGCACTTCTTTTGCTTTGGAAATCGCTGTTTTGCTTGACATCTGCACAGCCTCAGGCCAAAGTAAATATGCTACTGTGAGCTCTAAAACCGGATTAGCTCCCTGTCCTGTTTGCCACAGTCAAGTTAGACCACATGTGAGGTCAGGAGAGGTCTGCTGCTGGCAAGAACTGGTTTATTTTTAGTGGAAAAGCATTGATTAACCTACCAATGCTGCTGGAGATTGATTTTCTTCCAAAATGCAGTTAACTATTAATATGCACATATTTTCATTCTCTTCAAGTAGATTTTATGCAAGTGTGTTGGTATCTTTAGGTCTTTTTAAAATATTGGAGGGCTTGTGATGCAATTACACATTCTGGAATATTTCTACAGTCACTCTACATCTTTTAGTAACTGCTTCCTTAAATCCTACCAGCACTCCTCAATATAACCCCCAAAATGTTTCTCACCTTGTCCACATTGACTATACAAAATTTTCAAAAAAGCTGTACTAACTTTGGTGAAATATTAAAGCATTTTATTACCTTCTATTGAAGAAGGAACAGGCAGTTTCTCACAAGGCCTATTCTCAACTATATGGATAAGCAGAAACAATGGATATTATTACTATTGTCTTGAGGAGATAAATACGTTTATTCCATCATCAATGCCACAGTGTTATTCTTCCATTTGACATATCATCCTTCCAGCTGCTGCCCCATCTATAACCTCTTTACCTCCTGTCTTCTGCTTTACTAGGTTGAGAAAAGATTACAACAGCTCCAGCAGAGCATCCCAGGCTGTCCCTCACGTCTGTTTTCATTGAGCGTTACTGTAGGATCTTTTTAAGGTGTGTGTTGAAAGCTGCTAGAGGAAGAGATGGAGGGTACAGTTCCTGCTGCTGCAGCTGCTGTGCTTGCAATAATTAAAAGGTTACAAATTACAGCTTCTTAATTTCACCTTAGTGGACTTGCAAATAAACTTCCCTGCCCAGCAAACAAAAACCTGAAGTCTGTATTGTGTTATCACAAAATTCTTTTTAGGAACAGAGCCAAAAAGATTTTGGTTGGATGATTCCCAAGAATGCAATTCAAGTGTAAAGGACTGACTTTACTCTTCTGGTCATTAAGTCTATACATTTATTTTAGGCTTTGCCTGTTTTCTGCTGTAGCAGCTTGCTCCATTCAAGCTTAGCTATCAGACACTCTACTCGGTGTTAGCCTGTATTTTCACATCCATTTTATAACAGAAAGGCCAGAAGCTTCCTTTCTGGAAAACAGGACAAAAATTCAGCATCATGGAAGTACAAAAGGCGATGCCATTATCAAGGGATTCCTTTGAACTTTTGCAACTCATTTTGGGATGTGCAGCACCTCCAAGTGACCCTCTCTTAATACAACTGGTAGGAAATTAGGACCTTCTTAAACTTCCTCTACCCTTGCATACAGAAAAGCTATTAACTTGTGGAGAAAGGAAGCATTTACATCCATAGTTGAGGATTTTAATACAGGTCCATTATTTCAGACGTGAAATCAGCTACTTGATTTTGAACTGAAAGCAGCAGTATTATGTAATGATTATTAGCCTCCAAAATTGTGTTGGAAAGAGGCATTCATGAGAGCTATCCCTCCTTTTCCCAGCTTGGATTTATTCTAGCATTGATGTCTCTGGAATTAGCTGTAAATACGTCCTTCCTTGGCAGCTATGTGAAGGAAGATTGTTCCTGCAGCCTAAATCATCTGAGCTGCTGAGCGCTGCTGGAAAGAGGCAGAACACCTTCTGCTTCCATTGTCTTCAGGGCAAATTGACAAGGACGCATCACTCCTTGCGTACCTCACTGGGTTGCAGGGCCAGGCTTATGATGAATTCACAGGGTTTTTTCCATGCCTTGGTCCAGATCATTGATAAGAAAAATATGCTAAAATCTAGTGAGAGGAAAGAAAAAGCTATAGCAATACCACAGGCTAAATCCTGAGCTTGTGTGAGTCAGTACGGCACAGCTGATTCCAGTGATGCTGTATCAATCTAATCTATCCCTGCTATCAAAGTTCTGCTTTGAAAATTTCAATGGCTATCAATTCAGATTAAATACTTTGGATATATTGCTAAATAATGGCTTAGATGCCAGAGCAAGAAACAATATCATGCCACTTATTATTCTGTTTAAAAACAATATAAGCCATGTGTGAGAAATTAAATCTGTCACCCTGTTTTTTTAGGCTGTCAAATGGTAATAGAAATGAAATTCAATTATCTATTTTCTATGTTACCCATGGTAATTCCCCAGAAAATATTAAAGAAAATTGAAGAGGAGATTATCTTGTAAAGTGTTTCCATAATATAATTATTGTTTTAATTACTTTAAGAAAAATCTGTACAATTCTGCAGAAAACCAGCTGAAAGTTCTATGAACTGCAGTTGTTTGTCAGACTGAGATTAACTGCCATTGGCCATGACCATCGCTGCTGTGACGGCAGCCACACGCTCGCTCCTATAGATTTTCCTCACGCTCAGCCTTACTGTGGTGATAGTCAGGGAGACTGAAGGCAGGGATGAGACCAATGCTGAGCTTTCGGTAGCTCTGCAGAAGAAGGAGGCCAGCAGGGACGTACCTTTAAGCCCTTTTTCTCTGAGCAGCCCCATTCAGCTCTGCACCCTTTCCATGCCAGAGCTGGCCCAGCTCCACCGTAAGTGTCAGTGCCCCTAAAATGGCAAAGACTCACTGAAGGTCCAGGGGGCCCTGGACTAGGTAGGAGCTGGACTTTGTTTTCCAGTGTGACTTTTCCAGCTGTGCAGAATGGAGCGCAGGGACTCTCCCATTTTCATTATATCATGAGTGGAATAATTCATCAGGAGGTACCATGAGATATCATTTCATACTGCAGCTTCAGAGTGAGCTATAGCCCACAGGTTAAACACTGCAACCAGAGGCCACAAAGGCCTGAACCTCAATGCCTTTGCTAATCATTGAGATATTGCATAAGGGGAAAGAGAGGCTCAATATAAGATGCAGAATGGACAGTCAGCTGGGATTTAGGCTCCTTTGTAGTTCTAGCTTTAAATTAATGAATAAATGTTCTGTAAGTAAAAGTCAAGGGCAAACTGTGCTTATTCTACAAAGAAATTAGAATTCCTTAAGGCAGAGACTTTTAAAAGTGAATGCTGGTGTCAGGTGTTTGTGTTATGGAAGAGTTCATATTTTTTTCCAGGTCAAGCTTATACAAGAGGAAAAAAAAATGAGACAATCAGAAGGAAAAATAAGATCAAAAAGAGGCCATTACATGCTGGTGCTCTCAAAGACTGATGATGTTTCCTATCACAAGTAAATAAGTTAGAGTCAGCACCAAAAACCTATTACATTCTACACATTAAGAAAAAAACCCAAGAACAAGGAATGCTCCACTAAGTGAGGAACAGAACAGGCTGGTGTGAGTTTATGGTTATGTGTTCACAATATCTTTAACCCACCACAAGATTTTCTGTTACCTTCCTAGATTCTTAATGGGAACAAATTGGAAGCTGTGGCAGAGATTTTAAGGGTAATTGTGAGTTGTGTGTGCAGTTCACTCAGTGAAGAGGCAGTGTTGGGTGGCTCCCTGCCCTCAGGAGTCTGATCTTTGGGGCATAACCTCAACCAGAGGGTACAAAGCAGCACAGAGGGAAGCCAAATAGCTCATGTGCCTGAACCCAGTTTGCCTCTGCCCCACGGCCTGCTAGAGCACCTCACCTCTAAGTGAGCCCTTGCTGAGCTCTGCAGCACTTGGCAAGACTCTTTCTGATACTTGAGCTAAACTGTTTACAGCTTACTTGCTAATTTCTCTGCTCCTCTGAAGCCTGCAGCACAGTGATACCCTGATTATTAATTGCCTTCTTGTCACCATCAAGAGGTCTTGGTGGTACTTGGAGAAAATAGATAGTCTTCAGGGAACCTGCATCCTCATCAAAACTAGGTGTGAATGACAGGAGGAGTCTGTACCATGAAATGAAGCCAGATGCATCCCTTATTCACCCCGAACAGGCTAGCCCAGGTAGTAGGAGCAGTCTAGCCACAGCACAGTATCTTGGCTAACCAACCTTGCAGACCGGCTATGCTGACAAGCCTGAGCATAGCTCTGACAAGGAGCTGATGTCAGGTTTGCAGTTAGTATTTC
Source organism: Podiceps cristatus (assembly GCA_000699545.1). Taxonomy (NCBI): domain Eukaryota; kingdom Metazoa; phylum Chordata; class Aves; order Podicipediformes; family Podicipedidae; genus Podiceps; species Podiceps cristatus. Next base: position 46,328 of record KL280118.1, on the reverse strand, counting down.
TGAGCTCTGCCACACAGTGCTGTGTAGATGTACTGTTTGCCGGGGGCTAGCTTGGGGCAATCCACATGAGACTGCACTAGGCAAGTATTCCCTCTCCCTCTCCTTGCAGAAGCTGCTGAACATCTCTGTAACCCAGTCACTTCATGGATGAGATGGAGGATCTTGGAAAAGGATCTGAGTTTATCTTCTTTTGTTTTTTTCTCTAAGCGCAGTTTGTGTTTCCTTGTTACCTGGTCACATGGGAACTGAGAGCACAAGCTCCATTCAGTGCTGAGTTAGAATGGCCAGTCAGGATAAGGCCACTTGCGTGCTGATAATATAGCTATAAAGAAATAATTACACAGAGCTAGATCATGCCCTCAAGGCATAGACTTGTATTCGGAAGAGTTTTCCTGGCATGAATTGCAGGTACTCTGATACTTGGTGTTCTCAGTGATGTGGAAAGTGCTGCGAAGGCTGCTGCGCCATGCCTCTGGCTGCACCCTCCCTCCTCGGACCGCCTTGGCTTCCCAGCAGAGCAATTAGGGTGCAGTGCTTGCGTTCCCCCGAGCACCTGGGCTGTGAGTCCCTCTGACCTGTGTGCACAGGGGAAAGCTCCTTATTCCTTCCCCTTTTGATGTGACCATGTAGACAAGCCAGGGCAGAATTAACCCTGTGTAATCAAACAGTGGTGCTATGCTGAGAAGGTCCAGAGGAAAGAACAAAGTACATTAATTTCCTTTCCAAAATGAGAAGCAAACTCAAGATCTTACTGCTGTATATCACATTACCTAAAAAAAGTGCATGGTTGCAGCTCCCTTGCTGTGTAAACCCTCTTAGCGATGAAGTGTTCTGAGAAGTTAAACAGGAAAAAAACAAGAACTGCAACCAACTAAATGTAAGGCAAATCCTCGCAGCTGAGAAGATGTGGTCCTCACAATGCAGTAAACGCGCTTTTGGCTTGGCTTTTCAGATTCCTTTTTTGTTTTACATTTTGAAAAATAATAGCTGGAAGACTCTTTGAAGACCTCAAGGAAGTTTTTAAGTGTGGCCAAGGAACCTGCTCTTTGTAAAGCAAGTCTCGGAAGTACTGAAGACTGATTCTATTTTCTTAATATAAAGTTAGTGCAGCTTTAGGTCCTCAGAACGAACAATGCTGAAAGACAGTTATTTAATGGACCAAGAATTATGGGAACAGGAGTCAGAGAATAGCCTCAGCTATAATAAAGGAACAGAAATGGAGAAATGCATTAATTAGAAGTTAAAATAATTCTAACTTCATATTCTAGTTTATAGTTCGATGTTGAATTTCACACAAGTGTTTCATTACTTTCATTCTGGGGCTTTTCTTATGACCTTGGAAGGTCCTTGGAGTTAGCCAAGTTTAAATTAGATTTGAAAATCTTTTCATCTCAGAAACTCTCCAGCATGACACATTTAGGTGATATTATGCACTGAATGTGCTCTTCATAGTTATATCTGGTTTATTTGGTTTTGATCATGTTTTATGTAAGGTTTCCTGGATGTAATTGTATTTCTTAGGTGCCTACCCCTCAGTTAGTAATGTGGGGGTGCTATATGATTTCAAGAGCATTTTCAAGTAGAGATTTTATGTCTGTTTTTTCAAGACATAATGTGTCAACTGTCAGAACATTGCAATATGTGTCATGCAGGCAGACTTCTATGAATTCAGAACAATCACCTTTACATCTTACACCTGCAAAAGACAAAAAATGCCAGCAATGTGACATTGCAATCTACTTTGATAGAATATTCAAAGAAAGCAAATCAGAAAAATACTTCCAATTTTTAAGTCCTCTGACAGCCTACTTCTGGCTGATCTCAACTCCGTTTTCTAGTGTTGATGCAAATTTGCCAAGTGATGGCATGCTCATCATACTTCTTGAAAAAAACCATGACAGCCAGCACAACAAACTCAGTAACAGGTTAATGACCTGTACTAGAATGGCCGTTTTTTTTGCTATTACAGTTCAATTCACCCTTTCATTAACACTCTTTGCCCCTATAGTCAGAGGAAATCTTCCAGTCTATACATTGATTTTCTTCTTTGTCATTGTAATATTACTGGGTTATTCCAACTATCTAAGCCCTTTAATAATACACAACTGCATCAGTCCATCTTTTTATTTATACCTTTAATTATTACTGAGGTTAGTTTTTCATAGAAACACACATACACGTGAGTGATTCAAGAAAGGAATGGCTTCCACCATGAGGAAATTATTAAATCAAATTCCAGAAATCTCAACATATGAGAGACATATGGACAGAAAAGAGAGAAGGCTGAAATTGATAAAGAAGAATTGCAGGGAAGACACCACGTTCAAAGACGTTAACAATGGTGGACTAACAGATTTTGAAGGCTAAGATGAGAGAAAATGCATCAGAAGTAGTAGACAGGCACGATCAAAGGCATGATTTTGGGAGTGGAAAAAGGCAACATTAGTTCTCTATGAAATTCTGTCTTACAATCAAAACAAAATCTCTCACTAAAATGCCATCTATAGTTTTTGTTGCTTAAACATTTTGCCAACTCTAAAAGGTAAGGCTATCATTGAAATTTCTATCAGTCAATGATTTGCAATATGTAGAGTAAAAAAAAAAAAAAAAAAAAAAAGGAGAGATGGAAGCTAAATCTGCAAGCAAGCTTTGCCACCTGTAACCCAGTCAGATCTTCTACCTTATTGTTTGTCACCGAAGAAAACTGTACAGGCAATGTAAGTGCAACAAGGGTTTTTCTGATGTTTATTAAAGATAGATCTGTGTTTTGTGCTTTGTGCACAGGAAGTCCAGATATGGACTTTCAACTGAAATGACTCATCAAAGTTGAAATTATATTATAAATTATTTCAAATGAGGTGATATATTATCACAGGAATGGGCTTGCAAGCAGAAATAGTTCATCAGTGTACCCTGTTTTGTTTCAAGTTGCTATGAAAATATGTTTATTACTTGATTCATATTTGGAAGCAATGAGTGAAATAATCCACAATGAGTAATTTGTTGAATTAATTTTTCTGTTTTTTTCTCTGCTGCCCATGACTCGGCACAAATATATGAATTCTAAAAAGCATCCATGATTTGAAACTATTTGCAGATTTCAACAGTTTGCATAAATAATCCTCGCTCTGTGTATCAGTAAAACCAAAATGGCAGTACAGATTACAACTGGCACCTGCAAACAGGAGTTAATTAAAATGTATCATCAGATTACTTTGGTTTTTTGAGCACTTGTATGTTTTTTCCTAGGGTATATTTATATTTTGACTAGTCTGTAGTGAAAAATATTAAATTCAGTCTATTTAACCTGAAACTAGCTCAGGTATTGCTCTGATAGTGTCGCTGCCATGGAGCCAATGCCAAAAAGGCCAGCAGCCCAGATGTCTACAGAGAGGTCTAGGCAGGATTATTGAGCTTTATTACCGTGCCCTTGGCAGCCAGGCTAGCCAGCCTAAGGCTAGATCAGATAAACAAGGTATAGCCTTCGTGTGCACCAGTTCATGTAAAGTCATTCTGGGCTAGGCTTGAGCTCAAGCAACAAGGAAGAAATGCCCTGAATTGCTCTGTCCCAGAAGTAGCCGTGTGTCAGTGTCTAGAGACTAGATTGTGCTTGCTTTTTGTGCTAGGCTTGTCTCTTAGTAACATCAAAACTATTACTGAAAATCATAGGCTTTAGGTTTTCTTAGAAAGAAATCAAGAAATGTAGTCAATATTTTTGTTGTTAAAACTGGTATTTAGTCTTCCACAGCCTGGCAAAAGCAGGGTAGCACGGTATCTGGAAACATCCCTGAGGAAAGTGCTCTGAAGAACCGCTTCCTTGAACATGGTTTCTATACCTCTTGTTTAACTGCTTCACATACTCATTTTCCAGTCATCATAGCCACATTAGTTAATAAATTGAAACACTGGCAGCATAGCAAACTTTTATCAAACTTGTACAGACAGTTATTAGCATATTTACCATGGCCAAATTGTTTCACTTGATTTATTTCTAAGTCAGAAACAGTTTCAGCAAATACATCAGCATTCCAGCTCAGCAAAAAAGGTCTTTATTTCCTCTTTAGCCAAAAATCAAGTTTATAATATTCTGAATAATACATTATCTATATCCATCCATCCATTCACCCAGAACTCAATTCTCTTAGGCTGAGCAACGTTTTACGTTTACATTTCCTTGTTTGCATTTCTCCAAAGGTAAAAAAGATCTTTACAAAACACTGAGACAAAAGGGTCTGTTTTCATCCAGCATCGGGAAGGGAATTCTTATTCCCTTAAGTAGGGAAATTTGTATATATTAATTTACCACTTAGATCTGTGTCCCTTAAGCTCTTCTTGCAGTTACTCCAGCACCTATTTCAGTATTAATCTTACCACTTGTGTTTTGCCCGCTAGGCCTCCCACTGCTTTGCTTTTACAACACTTCCTATTTTTCATATTAGCATTAGGAGTTTCTACTGCCCCGCAGTGCATTCAAGGCTTTGGAGTTTATTTCACTAATGGTCCCTTCTTGAGAGGGGGATATTATTCAGCTTTTCACTTTGTCTATTGTAGGGTGATATGGTACTCTATTTTTCATCCATGTAAGTATAGGTGATGATGGGGGCTTTTTTGTTTTTTTAAATGAACATGGTTTGCTGGGACTTTTGGTCTTTCATTGCGTCAGAGATTACACTTCATCACTGAAAAGCAAATCAGCAGGTGAAAATAGTAATGAGGGGTATTTGTGTGTGTGGGGAAGCAATCCACTGGGCGGTCAAGACTGTAAGGGAAAGATTATGGGGGCAGATAGGAGTCAAAACAAAGGGGATAAAAGAGAGGGGACTGGGGAGAAAAAAAATAAAATAAAAAAAAATAAAATAAAAAAACCCCTCCCTGCAAGGTGAGATAGTTGTTTTACCAGCAACCATGGCTGATCCTCTTACCACCTTCAAAGTAGCATTAGAAACACATTCAACTCAGGCATTAGAAACACATACAACTTCAGTCCCTGTTCAGACAGGGAAATTTCCTTGTGTTTTTAGAGTCTTTTCTCATGTGGTTGAAACTAAGTGCATGCACAATAGCTGGTTGCTTTGAGGCCTGAATTCTGAAAAGAGCAGCACTCTTTTTATATGCAAGTAAGCTTGAAAAGTTAGGACATAGCTGTAATCTAGCTTAGGTACAGAGTCGAAGTCATTACGGCTGGTGTGTGAATTCCTTCAGGACTCCTCACAGGGTACTGCCAGGTGGAGAAACCGTATCAACGCCATGGTAGCAGAAGGAGGCTACAGTGCAGATAGACATTTGTAGCCCCATGGCTCTTATGTTCTATCTTTTTCCTATCTTTTTCTACGTGGGAGTTTGGCTTTTCTTCCTGCTTCATGTATTTACACTGTGGTTTGGAAGGCAAAAGAGTATGGGAGTGGCAGAGGCAGCTTTAAGATAGTCTTCTCCATCCAGGCCATGGGAGGGACAACACATCCCCCTAAGGTGCCCGTGTCTTCAGAATGGGTAGGAGGCTTGAGAATGGGCTTGGACCACTCAGATGGGCAGCACAGGCAAAACCAGAAAGGCCAGTGAACTTGCCCAAAGTCACGGGGGGAGCTGGAGGTAGAGGAGGAATAGAGCTGACATCTTTGAGGATATCCAGACCCTGTTACTCTCTGATTATCTTTCCTTATTGTGACAGAGAAGCACCAGGGTCTGTGACTCAGTGAGAGAGAGAAGGCATTCAGAAAGTTGAGAGACTTAAAATACGTGTGTATGCATAGACATATCTTTCAAAAATTACAGAGGTAAGTGTATATAACTTCCTATCTTCTGATAAGAATTGCTCCTCATAGAAGGACACCTGAATTTAAAACTTCAATTTTCTTTTGTTTTCTGAAGCTAAATGAAAACAAGCTAAAATGTAACCATGCTGCAATAAAGAATTTACATCCAAGGAATGCATTAGTAAGTGAATCCAGTTTTCATGTGATGGCAGTCGTGTTGAAGAATAATGCACTATGATCCTATTGTGGCTTATTTCTGCAATAAATTATAGAAGCGGGTTTTCCATCTTTATTTTTTTCCTAGACTTTGGGGTTTTTTAAATATTTGGGAACATTGTACATATAGCTAGTAATGTGTAAAATATATGTACATTTACCAGCAGAACTTTGGAAAGCTTTATTTTTCATCTTTAAGCAATACTAAATCTGGTCATTTATAGAAATCCATGAAAATGTAGTTCTTGCAGACTGCGTGAGTCATGCTCCTGAGATGCTTATGAATTATATTGCCACTGTCTCATAGCTCTCCTAAAATTCTTTACTGCCTTACTTCACTGTTCTCTGTCTGCAAATTGTAGCCAACCTCAAATTTTATAGGTATAAGATTTTATATTTAATGATAGTTTTTATTGTTGTGTTTATTTTATTGTTGCTCTATATTAAATCTTATTGTACTTAATTTTTCAAATGCTGTTGAAGCTCATCAAAACAATCTTATTCAATTACTTTTCTTATTTGATTGGACACTCCTGTTAGTGGTCAGACAGACAGGGAGATGTCAGACTCCTCCCCTCCTTGGTTATTCATGCTGCCCTTTTTGATTCTGTGAAGGAGGAGAAAGTACCTGCCCAGTGCAGATGGGATAGAGAAATTCTAAGATTTCAAAACTTAAAAAAATCCAAACGCAAATCTCAAAAAAAAACTAAAGGGAAGTTAAATATGTTAAACCTAGTAAACTTACACCTCAGCATCTTGAGCAAATAGCCTCCCTGGACTGCTAATGGCAGTTCTGGAGGCAGTTTGAGGAATGAAGAAAGTTCCAAAGCAAAGAAGTACCAGCCTCCTTCCAGTTTTTTAAAAAGGGAGAGGTGAAATTAGCAAATATAAAGAAGTGGACTTGATATTTATGTTTTGCAAAATAATGAACTAAGTTGTAACAGCTTTCCATACCAAGACTACTGCCACACTCTAAAGGTGCCCTACTAAAATTTGGGGAACTACTGACTGTAAGGTATAGTTAAAGCAAAAGTGAGCAGAAAAATATGCCAAGAAATGAGGTGTTAATCCTAAAATGTTTAAATTAAGGAAAATGAATTATCACAGGTAGGAGCAATGGAAGATTCATCTATTTAACCACTCATTCATTTAATTTCCTTTTGAATATTGAGACTAAGACTGAATGAATTTATGATACTTAAAAGGCAAAGGCTTTCTTTCTAAAACTTGCAATTCTGAACATGCACCAATTTGTGTGTGCAAAGCTAGAGGATCTTATGCACAAGTATGCAAGTAAGCAAAACAAGCACTGGCATCTGCCATTTGCCATTTCTAGTAACAAGTGCTCAGAAGTCTGGTCTGGAAGGCCTTTGAAGATTCAGTCAGTCCAAAAGGCAAATAAGTAACAAGTGTGACACTAATTTCTAGGAACATGCAAAGCTTCCCTTTGCCTCATCCCTTTCCAAAACAAGATGAAAAGACTTCCAAGGCTTTAAAATGAATGTGTTTAAAATATCAGAGAAACTGGACTGCTGGATTTGTTGGATATTTTATTCCAATAGGGTATATAGTCTTATTTATGCATAAAGGATAAACAAGAGGAGACTAGTTTTATGTGTTTCAAGGCTAGCTTCTTTAATTCTCTCCAGACACCTCCTCCAGTTTCCCTGTCTTTGTTTGGAATAGCCTCACATCCCAGCTATCCTTCATTAGATCTCTCTGCTCTCCCAATAAAAATTTATTGACAAAAACTTACTTTCTCTTGTCCTTCAAACCTCCATCTGTGCCCATTAGCCAAGAAGCGAGGCCCAATGTGGCCAATATGTGGCCCAGTACATCAAACTATACAATTGGCTTTAAAAAGTCCTTCAATAATAATCACCCTTTTACTATTTAAAAATTCAAATTAATGACATACCTTTGCAAATGATGACATATATAGTACCTATGTGTGGAATTACTTCAAATCTTCATTTATTTTATCTTCGCTTGGTAAACGTCAGCTCTGTTTCTCTTCTCTGCTGCCCCACGTACCAAAGAGTCATCCCGATTCACAACATTTGTATATCTACCCACTACTGCAGAAGTTGCAAATAGTTCGGAAATGAGCTCAGCTTCTCTGCTAAACCTATGGGGAAGAAGGAGTGGCTGGTAAAAAGGAAATACAGCTTGAATTATAGCTCTCCGTTTTGCTTGATAAACCACCACAGGATGTGAAGCTAACAAATGAGTGGGCCTTTCTTGTATAGTAAGCGTACGAGGTTGTGCTGGCAAGATCCATCTGTTTCCCATTTGTCACCCTTTCGCCGCAGCAAGGGGGCTCGGAATTGTTACATATCTTTAAAGCAAGGCATCAAGCTGGGCACATGCAAACTAAGAGACCCAGAAAAGCAGGGCCATTCCCTTGTTGAGCACTTTTGCTGCCCCTTCCCCCCCCCCGCCCCTCACCAGAGCAAGCAGACCGGCACCGCTACTCTCTCAGCCCGCTTCTGCTCCCAGCCCGCGCAGAGCATTGCCGGGCACCCGGCTAGGGGAGCAGCATCCCTGCCGGCGTCTCTGCCTGTCCACCTCCTGGCGAAACTGCTTCTGGGCACCTGGCTGCTGACAGCTGATTCTCACCAGTGACATTATTTCTCACCGTTAATCTACCGCTTGATCTATTTATTTGTCCATTTGCTGGCTCAGCAATCTTCCCATTGATACCTGACGTATTAAATAACTTGGCTAACCCTTTCACCGATGTGCTGCTGTCCGCTTCTTGTCTGCTGAATCAATTCATCGCTACTTGCTTTTTTGTTCTTCTAGGCAGCTGACTTTGACCATGACTTAACTGATTCCCTTCCTTTTAAACAGACGTTGTTGCCAATGCTGCTTCCTCAGTTAATCGTTTCATTTAATCTATTAGTTCCTTTTTGTCAGCTGCTAAACTACGCTCTTGACTGCTGGATTCCCACCCTGCAAACTCACTACCCTGTACATTTGCCCTCCCATTGCCATCCTGGTAAGAGTTTTCCTTTCTATTACTCTCTTTCCCCCTTCTCCTTGGTCCTTCCTTCCCCATACTTTCTTTCATGTCATCTGTCACTCGTGACGTCTTTTTTATTTTCTCCCTTTGTCTACCCACACCACATCACACACTTGGCTACCATTTTGCCGTGCAAAGCAGTCCTTCTCCTTTTATCATCCCATTATTTGTCATCACCCCATATAAAGATAACGCAATTACGTAAATGATACTTGTAATTACACTTTAAATATTATTCTTTGATTCTTGTGATTATCACCAATCCTCAGGTTGGAAAGTTTGTGATGTGACCAGCAACAGCTGTACAGTACAGCTTAATTATTAAACCTGCATTGGAATAGCATTTGTGTGAAGCAGAAGAGCTGGAGGATAATAAGAAGTCAATAAAATATATGAATCCCTAGTAATAATATACAGAAAAGCCAAGCAAAAGCTAATCACTGGAGCTGATGAATAGATCGTTTTAAACTGGTCAAAATACCCTTTCACACCAGGGCTGCAAAACAAGCTGCTTTTGATTTTGCACTAAAATAGAAAATTGAAAGCAATGATATTTTGCATCTCCCCGGTTTTTTCCATTTTGAATTTTCTTTTATCACTGAATATAAATAGGGGAGTGATCAAGTTTCTCCCTCTCTTTCTAGCCTCTGTATAATTTTGTAAATTGACGATAAGTTTTACAAGTTACCCACAGGGAAAATAAAGTTGGTAATCTTCCCACTTTGTAACTTTTCCAAAAGTGGTAGAAAATTTTCAAAGTTAGGAAACCAAAGGGTCTGGCAGATTCTGAAGACTATGAAACTCTGTGAAATTGGATTTATTTAACATAAATTCACCATCTTAAAAAAGAAAAAAAAAAACAAAACCATAAGAAATTCTCCTTTTGAAATTGTTATTTCTTTTATTTTTATTTAATTTTTTACTACAATGCAGTATTTAGAAAACTGAAGTCAACCACTCCTTCAGAATTCTAAAATCTTGAGTAACCTACTTCAGTTTTATTGAAACTTTAATTCCTAGACACAAGATTTCCTCTCTCCTGGTGCCAAGTCAAATTATGAAATCTCAGTAATATTTTCACAATGTATTCTTTTTACAGATCTAGCGATGCATATGTTTTACAGATCGTCCTTTTTGCCTTCCCTTATTCCAATGCATATTTATTTTATCTGAAATAAAACTTGTATTTTTCTTGCAAAAATAAATGTACATTTTATTACCTAACATTCTATGCAGATTTGAAATTTGTAGTTTTCTCTACTTTCTGAAATTATAAAGCGGAATAAAAATATTTTAAGATGGTCCTAAATAATATTTTTTTTCAGTTTGGTTATTCAATGAACATATAAATGTGACATTAATGTGGTGGGACTGTTAAACCACTCACTGCCTTTTTGAATTCTGTCTCTTCTTACTCTCAGTCCATATCTTTTTTTCTTGACAACTCAAATTTACTATTATGATAATTTTGCTGGATGCTCCAGCTACAAACACTTTGAGGAAGAATGGGTTCAATTCTTACTTCCCAATTATTTTTGAGACTAATAAAAGTGGCTGATGGTTGAGAAAATCTAAGTTCCAAGGAACCAATATTTTCCCACAGAACCAATAGCTTTTTAACAGAGTATTAGTATTACTCATTCACTGATAACATATTGGCAAAGATCAGCATTTCTAAATGTCTCGTTCTGTCATTCTATTGTTGTGGCTTCTCTGTATTCTTTAAAAAGGCCCCCTCTTAAATAACCAAGAAAATATGGAAACAGTCAAGGAAAATATTTTCTTTTTATTTCCCACTCAATTTCAGAATGCCTAATGATGGCTTGGGCAGACATGTGGATGTCTGACTTGGTGCTGATTTTATTTGTGAAAGTAAATTGAAGAAAAGCTGATGTAGTGTGAAGACATCCAGCAGAGCAGCCATTAATGAAGATAAGAAAGTCTATTATTGCACAAGGGTAAACCAAAGAAATGTGTGATTCAAATAGAAATAACAAGATCTGAGTGGTCATTAATGAGAAAAAATTATTTCTCATAATAAATTTATTTATACATGTATTGCAGCTTGGTCCAAGATGCCTGACTCCAGGATACTAAATCCTGACTTACTTATACTAGATCCATGTCAACTAACTCTATGGGTATCAAAAGAGCTTATCGTGATTTGTACTTGGGGAGAGAGTCTGAAAACTCTTGCTTTAAGTACAAAACTTGTGAATAACAAACCAGTTCTACAAAGCAAGCTGGATGCTTTTAGTGATCAAACGATGGAAGCTAACATAGATTCCTACTGTTTGTAATCAATAATTTATAGGGTGTGATACAGTGTTTTGGAAAAGACAAGTTAGAAAAGAACCTGGTGGTTGTAGCTGAAGATGGATTTATGGTGGCTCAGAGCAGAAAAGGTGCCTGTGGATGCTCAGAGGACTGTGAGTAGAAGTGAAAAAGTTACAATTATTGCAATAATGAGACCATTGCAGTCTGTGGTAAACTGTGTACCCTACAGAGCCCGCACTTTGGAAAATCAGTTAGTAAACAGGAGTGTGTGTAAGTAGTTTTCTGTTTCTGGAAGATGTGTCTTCCAGCTGGATGCTAAAGAAATTCTGTGTTTAGGTTAATATAGAGAAAGTTAAGAAAGTTAAGGAATTTTATCTCATTCTGTCAGTACCCTTAAATCAAGATAGGATGTCTTCTCAAAAATAGCATGTCTTTTGTTCATCCAAAACATATGAGCTCAGTGGAAGAACTACTTGCAGAAATTTTGTGTCCTGTGTTATAAAGATCAGACAAAAGAGGTAAATATAGAAGGAAACAGACATAACCCCATTTTTGCACCCTTTACTATCATCAAGTATCATGTGTATGTTTAGCATTATTGGTAAAACAGATACGCAAGCCTCTTGCATTCTTGAAGTCTCAATGGTCTTGTGTACTGACTTCTCTCTACCTTTTTCATGACTCTCTAGAAAAGAACATTCTCTGACACTTTCCTATCATTTCCGTATGAACAAACAAAACCAGAAGTATGTCTATGAGTGTGCAAGTGAGGAATGTGAACTCTACAACACCTATGAATGAGACTGATGCAGAATTCTGATTCTGGGAGCCTGCTTTGGGATTCTTTTGCTGTTAAAACTAATTTCTATTCCAAGCTACTAGGTCAGCTTGGAAAGACAACAGCAGCCAGTTATCATGTTTCAAGTCACTGTACAGTAATACCTGGCTGTAACTCAAGCACAGATTTTTGTTTTCAGCTGTTTTAGTCAGAGGTAGGGATGTAGACCTGCAAGCTGGCCAACAATTATTCCCTTTATTTCTTTCCCACTGGAGGTATAGAAAAGAAGGGAAAACATTTACATACATGGATGCTCTTCTTTCTCTCTAATGTCATTGATACTCATGTGCAACAGGGCTCCTCTGAGAGATGGGTCACCTTCAGGCTGTTTGTTGCTGCGGGTAAAGGAGGCCTGTTCTCTGGCTCATAGGGCAAATGGGCTGGCACAGCTCCCATCTACAGAACTTAAACTATCTTCTTTCCTAAAATACTCAGAAAGACTTCATTGTGCAGCCCACTGGGAATGGCCCTGTTTCCTAGATGATGCCTGGAGGACTGGCAGGAGCCAGCTTCTCGTTTGTCCCCGTGGTATACTACAGTCATATCGAGCTTTTGAGGCTACATGGATCTACTGCTGTTTATCAGGGCATTGCAGCTGCCTCTTCTTACTAGGATGGCATCATAATGTGCCCTCAGAATCAGCATAGCGTTATCACTGAGTGCGCCCCTGAGTAAGGGAGGTCTCCAGTCCTGGTATGCCCGCAGTGCAATAAAACCCGCAGTGACAAGGGCTTAATGACATTTTCACATCATTTTCTTCAGGACCTATTTTAGTTCTCTTGGATGTCTTGGAGAGTGATCTGCCAGGGATGTGAGTAGCAGCTGCACGTAGGGATGCACAGTGTCTCAGCACTTCTCCTAGGCCAGGGCAGTATGGGCAGCCAGAGGTGTGCTGCCAGGGGTGCCTGTGGCTGAGCTGTAATAGCGGCTATCAATGATACTTTGAGATCTTCTGATGAAAAATACTGCAGAAAACCTACACATTATTACTAGTTTTAGCTCTGTGAAGAAATGTGCACTGTCAAACTGTGATGGTGTGATTGTAATTGTTCTATAATTTAAACACTGGCTCCAGTCAACACACACATCCTCCAGATGCCTCTGTTTCCTTCTTTCTACAGTTTTCTGGCATGCTCGTAGGTAGCTGTGTAGCAAAACAGACAAGTTGTTCTCCAAGTACTGTAAATTCTCAACACAGATTAGGAAAAAAAAGAACTAATATTTCCTTTAGCCACTGTCTTTAAGAGCATTTTCCTAGCAAAATTGTTCTAATCTCTGAAGATTAGCTTCAGATTTTCTCTTCTAGTCATTACTGGAAACAGTTCATGTGTCTGTTGTATGAAAGTGAGTATTTTACCTTTTGATTTTTTTGTGTTTTCATTAGGAAAATTCCTTTTTTTTTTTTTTTTTTTTTTTTTTTTTTTTTTTTTTATCTCTTCCCCTCAGCTCTTTGCTGCTTTAGCTCTTTGCTTCCTAGCCTCAGTGTTGTAGTTATTAGAAGGATATATTTTCTTATGCAGTGACAGAAAATCTTTAGGACATGATTTTTCAAAACATTTGGCATTTGCTTAAGCCTGCCTTCTCTGATGTTTATAGCAAAGAAGATTTTTACCATTGATGAATGTTGGTAAATATTCTTCCCCTTGGATTCATTTTGAACTGTGCTTTTTCAGTAACACTGCAGATAAGACCTTGCATTTTTTTTTCCAGACTACTTCACCTGAAACAAAGGGGAAGACTCACTAATGAAATAATCAAATCCCATATTCTCATTCATTGTATCTATATGGATTAAGGTGCTCTGAGCATATTCAAAGCCAAATGCGCTGGCTACCTGTACTGTTGAACTCCAAGAATACTTTCAGGAGCAGGATGATGCTATTCCAGATGGTGTGTCATACAGACAAATGTCAGTCACAGCCATACTACAATACCCAGGCTGCTTGCACGTAGCCAAAAAGAGATGATGCTCCCTTGGGAATCACCCTTCCAAGGGTGCTCCATGTTTACCTGTACCATTAGGGGCCATGTCTACCTGTACTTATTCTAGAAGAACATTCAAGATAACCCCTGTCAGCATACCCTCCTGACATGTCCCAGCACCAAGAAGGTACTATACCCAGTGCATATTTCACAAATGATGTGTCCAAGGCAACATACCCAGCACATTTTTTACTAAGCTTCCATGTACCTCAAAAGCAGCCTGGTGCCTCTGAGAAAGTACCCCTGCCCCACTATAGAATAGGATATGGCACTCTGTGTATATCCAAGAGTGTCACTGAAACTTACTGACACAACTGCAAGTGGAGAGACGCCCAGATGGACCAGATACAGCATCTACCCGCAGAAGGTGATACCTTTCTGCAAAGCAATATGCATCTTCTCATACCCACCTCTGTTTGATTGTTCCATGAGAATTATTGGAACAATCTCCACTGGGCTTGTGAGTGCTTTTGTAGGAGCTCCTGAGACAGATAGAGGCAGATCAGTCTGAATCATAAACTGAATACACATCTCTCTCTTTGTAACTCTGGCAGGAACTTCACCACAAATTCATTAACATACTTCTACATTTGCAGTGAGCTGGACAATGCCTTGGGTAAGGCATCCACAAAAGTTGGTCAACTGAACCATCTCCAGATTGGCTAAAGCAGAAACACAGTAAGGAAGAGAAACTTTAGTTTCACAGTAGTTTTCGTAGCCCAAACCTTCTTCTGCCCCAGAAACTGTTTTCTCCCTTTATTTCTCAAGCTGAGTGTTAGAAAGTATTGAAGGATTTGTTTTACAAACTCAGTATCAATCTCCCAAGCTCTGGGATGCCTGAACATTCCTGACAGTTGTTTTATCCCTCTGCAAAAGGAGTCCTGTCTCATCCCCATCGCCCTGCACTTTCTGTGGGCAATACAGGAAGAAGACTAAAATTTGGCCTTGTCAAGAAAAGGGAGACAGAAGACAATCATTTCAAACAAATACGCAGGAGAACTTACATGGCAGGCAGTTGACCTTGCTGCATTTTTCTATTCTCTACAGATCCTTATCTGGGAGTTGATGTTTCTCAGCCTACTTTTAGTCTTCAGGTACAGGATCAGGACTCAGAGGTAGAAGAAGATGGTAGAAAAGTCTGAGATCACTCCTACAATCTCTATCATTTATGTGAAAGCAAACATTCTTTCTACAGCATGGCTTCTCTGGATTTTGGGGAGTGAGACAGTTTAATGAGTAATTGAAAGATAAATCCTGATTTCCTACTCGACCCAAATCACAATTTGTTGAACACTGTGAGATTCTGCTTTCACGGGGCCATGTACAGCTGTCACAGAAGAAGGCTAGTCTCAGGTTTCTTTTTAAGAAACACACCTGAATGAATTTTATTGGCGTTCTTGGCTCAGTGAGCAGCCAGGTTTGATCTGCTTTTCATCCAGGGGTTAACTGACTGTTGCAGAGTATGCTACAGTGTCCCAGAAAATAAATTCCTCTATGCAAAGGGCATTGATGTTTTTCTAGAGCTGTGGCCATGAGGCCACAAGAGTACTGTCCTTAGTGTGGCTGTGGCAAAGGATCGTCCTTCATGTGGCCTTTCCTGGGGAAAAGGCCAGAGGAGTTTTGGGCTGAACTACATTAAAAAATAATCAAATTTCCTTCAGATGATATGTCTTGTCAACAGGGGCTAGACCCTTCATTTCTGCTTCCCATCCTCCCAAGCCCCATAAAAACGCAGAGCAGACTGGAGACCTGATTTCAGGATATGTGTACACCTCAGCTGAGCACCTTTCCACAGTCTCTGCCTGGCTACCTGTAGCTGGTCAGCATAAACTCAGGCCATGAGATAGTCATGGATGCTCAGGGCCAGATGGGGAGGTAAGCGTGACCATTGCTATGGTGTGGATAGGTGTAGTGTGTGGGAGCCTGGTGGAATGTTTCCTATAGCCTTGCTAGGTCATGACTTGGGTGGCCTGTGGGATTGTGGCCTCCCTCTCAGCACTAGAGAGAGTATGGGCATGAGCAGAGCCTCCTAGAGCCATTTCAAGGCCTGGGGGTGTGGGTGCAGATGGGGCACTGCAGTGTCTTGGAGGATCTTCACACAGGTGTAACATTTACTCCAATCCTAAATTTCACAGTGGTCATATCATGCCTCCTTCTAGAACACTGCACCTGAAGTAGACCATAAAATGGTGGGTTTTTTGAGTGTCTGACAATCTTGTGAGTAATCCTATGATCTCACATAATTTAAGAGACATCCACAACAAGGTGGATGCGGGAGGCAGGGAGCAATATTGCATTGGTTTATAAAAACTCTAGATGTCATTTGGTAAAACAAGGAGAAACGGTAAAACAAAAGGCAGTGACCACAGGCAGCAGCTTGGAAGACTTAGACCAAAAAGACAGGAAAGCATTCTTGCAAATATGAAGTACAGCTTTGAGCCAGATCACCGGGGAAGTCACAGACTCTCATGGGTGTTTTCATATGCAGCTAGGCAAAGCCTATGTGACTTGGCCTCTTGATAGCCTAGAAATTCTGTTCAAAGATCTGACTAGGTAAGCACCAGAGGTCTCTTACAACCAGCCATAGAATCTCTTCTTATTTTGAAAAGGTCATGTAAAAAGGTTCCATAAATCCACTTCGCCTGAAATAATATGACACATTAATTTACTGTTAATTTGCGGTTCCTCTTCACCCGCTGTTAATGGAAAACATATAATACTGAGCAGCCCCCAAAATTTTGACTCTGGTGTCTTTCACTGTAACAGGTCTACCTGGAACCTGCAACACACATTTTACTGTGACTGTAGTCTAAGTATTGTTCTTATTGCTCCATGTTTCCAGATTCCCCAAAATATTCAGCTGCATATGGCCCATCTTTTCTCTCTCTACATCTGTAATTTATTGAAGAATCTGAGGCAGCACTCAGAATAAAGACGGAAAGCATCATGTCACCTTTCCCTTTGAACAGTTTTGAATTACTTTCCTGTAATCATTACTGCAGATTAATGCCATCAAAGAGCAGTTCTGCAGCAGATAAAATGAACAGCTTCTGATAAATTTATCATTATAGCAAATCACACCAAGTAGGATTTCTTTCTTCAGCTTGCAGAATGTACAAATGACTTTTTTCCTTTAAATTTTAAAGGTTTGCCTAGCAGGCAAGGGCAACCTGAAAGTCAGAATGAAAGTCCTGAGGCATACTATTCTGGCCATGCTGGGGGAAACCTAATAAAATTTATTTGCCTAAAATTTAGACTACTGTCTTGTATCACCGTGTTGAAAGGAACTCATCATAAGTTTAACCTTCTTTAGAGAAAACTTTAGTGCCTAAATGATAATACTTCGGGGAGTGAATACCATTAGGGAATTCTGTTATCAATTTTTGGTTCTGTTTTGCTTTATCCGAAGCCATCATCACTTGCATTAAACAGGATTCAGTCAGCTTTCTGGTTGCACTGTGAAAAAAAACAGAGACACAGTAAGGGTCACCAGGTTTCTCTGCAGAGCAAAAATCTGCTGTGCGTGCTTCTCTCTCTTTTATCTCTTACCCATTCCTCTAGCCATTAAACATTAATGACTATTGAGTGACTCAGAAGAAGGGCAGGGGGCACTTCTGGAAGAAGTTCAACTACTCTATTGATGAGAGCAGTACTACCACCTGAACAGCATAGAAGATATGCTAAGATGCATACCCAGTCATATTTCTTCTACTACAGAGAAAAAGGAAAAATAATGCTAAATAAAGGAGAAGGAGTGATCATTTAGGCCAAGGCAAACGTGCAATGCAATCGATGGGACTGCACTACTAAATGCTATGGATCTAGCTCGTAGCACTATAAAGAAAAAAGAAAGGTACTATGGGACTGGAATCTGAGCTGAAAAAGAACACCTGAAACAATTCTTGTTCCTGCTTCTTTGCAAACTCCATTATGTCATGTGTTTGCTGGTGACTGTTGAGAAGTCAACTTGAGCCTGGAAAGGCCTCCTGCAGCCCATGCTCCAGCTTTCCTGCCAGAAACACACAGCAGCTCCCCTTGCTCATCATCTCACTGTGTTACACCCTCTTTCCTCACGACTGCTTTCTTTTTTTTCCTGATATGATAGACAGGCCCATAGCACACCGAAAAGTTCATTAATCTATACAGCTGCCAAGCAATAAATGATTATTACAACATCTGTACAGAGTCTTATACTGTGTTGCTGTATAGTAACATTAAAGAGTCAGTAATTAAGCAGCATTTAACACCCCATTATATCATCATAGTTTTACATTTTTATTGCAAGATTCATTTTTCCAGTTAAGTATAACTCAGAATAATTCTCTTTGGGTCTGACATTGTTTTAGTTTTATCCCTATCTACGACATAGTTGAATTGGATAATTCTGTCAAAAATCTCTTAGCCATTTTTGATCTATCCTCAAATGTGGTTAATCAAAGGATGCTTCACTGGTTTCAGAGAGATAATCAAATAACTGCAAATTTTGTGATTAGACCACTCAAATTCCTTTCATAGTTGGCAGGTATACTGTCTTCAAAGAGTATGTGTCATTTTTATATGTTAGAAGATAGTTGAGTTGCAAGGAGCTGAGGAAGAAATATTTCATGTGCACGTTGGTTGCTATACTTCTTGTTTCTTCAGGAGAGGCACTGGGAAGCAATGGGGCTGAAGAAAGGATTTTGGTGCTATAAGCCTCTGAGTTCTAAATTCTGTCTTTAGCACCCACTCAGTATACAGCCAGGAACAAATTATTTTACCATTTGGTCTTCATTTCCCCTCTGTAAAACAAGGATAATAGTATTTAGAACCCTTGCCTGACTCTTTCACAGGAGTCTTGGGGATGTTAATGAAAAAATATATAGCAAGACACCGTACTGTGAACAACTAAGGCATTGTAACAATGATATGAGAATATGTCTGAAAAGAAGCACACCACTTTCCACACAGAGTAAGCCTTTCTAAAGATCACATTTTCTAATTAACTCTGTTTCTATAGACAGACACTTTGAAAGCAGGAGAATAAGTAGGTGAAAGAATGAGAGTAAATAGGCGAAAGCATGAGAGTAAATAGGCAAGACCATACAGGGAGTTTTCAGCTCCAAGAGTGATCCCAGCTTGTCCCCCTTTCTCAAATCAGAGTTTTAGATGATCACACAAAAATTTGAAACTATCCTCTCCACCTTTCTTGTGTTTTTCCCTTGCCCATCAATGTGAGGCAAAGAAATCTGGCAAAGTAAAAAGGGTTTTGCAGATACTGTGTTTGATTCAATTAATTTTCAGTATATTTTTGTTTAGCTAATCTCTTGACTTGTTTATATCCTAAATGTACTTATCTCACAAAAGATGGCCCAAACTGGAGTGGGCTTAGGAGATGGGGAGGTTCAAAATTGCCCGTTTCAACTCAGAGTTGCACAAGTTGCTAGTCAAAGAATGATAAATTCATAATTTTGCTAGTGTCTGTGCTCAAAGCTTTGTCACTTTTTTCTAATACAAGAAATGAAACAATCTGTGATGCCTCGTTATTTGTAGCTAACCCTACCCATGCACATATTTACCTCAGTAGCTATACCAGGTCTCAGTATTGTTAGTGGCTTCTGCTTTGCTGTCATGTCTCTCTGTTTTTAGTCCTTCCTCTAACCTAGTCCTTGACATTGACATTGAAATCTAAACAGGCAAACTGCTACTCCAGTAGTTTGAGAAGTTCTGGGAGGGATATTTGACAGAAGAGTTTGCAGTGTTGGAGACCAGTGAATTGGGGAACAAATCCCTGTACAGATGGTGAGATGAACTATTTTTCAAGGGTTTTATCTTGTTCTTGTGCACTTTTCTCTCCCAATATAGTGTTTCCCAAGAAATTGGGATCTGGCCACTCTCTGTGACATGATGTTATCTGCTGTGGTGTCTTTCTTTCACTTCCATCTTCTTTTATTTATGCCTTTTACCCATTACGTTCATTAAAAAGAAAATTAATTTAATGCAAGCAAAACTGAAAATGAACCATATTTTCCTATTAAGGGGAGTATGAAGTAGACCTACAGGGATGAGTATAAACTGACTTTTGGAACAGGCTATTGCATAAAGACATCTTCCTCAGAAATCTGTATCAGCACTTTTTTTCAGTGTGGTGAGGCACAACTCCAGATGAGCCTGGATCATATTTTTTGGTCCTACCAAGCTTTTCCTTAACATCTCGGGAAGAACAAAGAAGTATATTTGCAATGAAACATCATCCCCTTCATGATCACACAGTGGGCTAAATATGACATATCATAGTCCAATGGCTAATTCCTTCCTTTTCCAGAAGAGGAAAAAGATGGAGAGGGACCTTATATGTGTTGCTTCCTATGAGATACAGTGGTCTGATGTAGGTAAAGTATATAGAATGAGATATTGACTTCCCAATAACTTTTTTGCAGAAGTTTCTGTGGTAGTGGACTAAAGTGATCCTGAATAGTATTTCTTTATCATACAGGGCTTCCTGAGGAAGTTAATGATTCACAGAATACTGGAAGTTTCCCTGTTGTGGGTTGTTTGAGCATCTGCTTCTAAATGTCAGGACAGGACAGCTGTCATATTTTATAAGTGTCCCTAGAATATATAGATGTATTAGTCATTGCCAGAAGCTGCCATTTCAAGTGTGGGAGCAACTAGTTTTAGGATTGTTTTGTAAGGAGTCTTTCTTGTTCTTATACTATTTTTTAGCTTTTGCCTTAATAATGGGCTGTGTTCAGGAAAGCATAATGTGAGAGTGTACTTTTTGCAGGTTCAATATGAATTATAACGAAATAATGCAATTGTCTTCCTTCATCCACCCACAGGTCACCGACAAGCTATCTCAAAATCGGTTTGAGTCTCAGCTGAGTTTTGTGGTCGTTTATCATGTATGTGGGTACAGCGTATTTGCTTCATCTCTCATTTCTAGAGGTGTTTTTCTTCTCTCCACATCTGTCTCAGGCAGAAGTTAGAATTACTTCCATTTTCTGTTCTTAAGGGAGATTGTGAAAGGAAGACATGATTATTTTCCCGCAGAATTGGAGGGAAGGCAGAAGAAGACACAGAGAAGCATCTATTCACTTGAAGCAGTGAAATTTGCCTTCTGGTTACATGCTTCTGAACTATTTTGTACCACTTCTCTGTTCGAATGTGGATGGCTGTGAGCAGCCCACAGGACAGTTCAGAGGGCGGCAGTACGAGGGACACGGGCCTGCGGGTGGGCCAGGCAGGGAAGAGCTGTGGGGAGCTGGAGACCAGCCCTGCTGGGGCAATGGCTGATGGCCATGGGGGGCTGAGCTGGGGTTCTGGGCTGTGGGCAGGTGGGGCGGGGGCTGTGAGGACCAGTGAGGCCTATAAGTGCCCTGACACCATTGAAAAAATGTAGTAGCAACACATAAAGGTCTTGTACAGACTGACTGGGTTATAACAGTGTTTATGGTCCTACAGTCCCATCAAAATGGCCCCAGTGCTAGAAATTCTGCCGGGAGTCCACCTGAACATGAGGAAAAACTTCTTCACTGCGAGAGTGACCGAGCACGGGCGCAGGCTGCCCAGAGAGGCTGGGGGGTCTCCTCCCCTCAGATAATTCAAAAACCCCCTGGACACCCTCCTGGGCCACCTGCTCTGGGTGGCCCTTGTCCAGCA
>KL280118.1:13824-24553 GCA_000699545.1 Podiceps cristatus | reverse complement strand
TTCTGGGATTCTGTGGCTGCTGGGGATCAGTCTGGTAAAGCCGCAAGCTGTGCCTGGCCAGAAAGGAGGGGGAATGTTATCTGGGGTCATTCCCAAGACCCTGTCAGGGAGGCCGGCTGGAGCACTGCTGCCCATCCCCATGCCCGCGCACACCCCACGCAGCGGCGGAACCTGCTCTGGCGACCGGCTAGGGGGTGCTGGGGGCCTCTGCCCGCTCTCCGGAAAGCAAATCTCCAGTCCCAGCTCCCCTCGTGTGAATGATGTAGCACTGTTTCCAAAGCGAGAACAAATATTTTGCCAGTAAGGCACAAAGTCGCTTCTCCAGTGTTTACAGTTTCTTTTTGCAGGGACACTGTAGTCACAAGAAAGCCTACTGTGAACAAACAGGCTGTGCGTGCTGACATGAATAACATCGGGAGATGCACTCATGTTAAGCTAGAAAACACTCATTTTATTATTAACACAAAATAGCCATTGTATCAGTAAGCCTGCTTGTATGGAAACTATTTGGACCCAGAAAAAGATTTGCCTCCGGTTATTATGATTCAGTCCTCCGAGCTGGAAGCAGAAATAATGGCATGCCATTTAGGTAACTAATTATCAGTCTTTAATTATGAATAACAAATAGCCACCGTGGCTGCTTTAAGAACAAATCACAGCCTAAAATTTGTCTTAACTGTGTATTTGTATTTGTAAAAAAATAATAAATTATGAATATAAACCAAATTGAATACACAAGATTGTTAAGAGAAGAAGACATTTCATTCATGTGAATAGGTTTTTTACAGTGAAAAACATGAACAACAGTTCACTCTGGTCTGTGGTGGACTTTCCATGGGTCTGTACCACTGACCTTTCATTTACTGTAAAGTTAAGCACAGGTAAAAGCTTTGGAAGACTTAGAAAGAACTAATATACTTGGGCACCACATCACAATAATAATAAATGGATAAGACACAAAAAAGTAATTTTGGTGATGAGGTCCAGTGACCTGGAGGGAAGGAAGAAAAAAATTATTTTTTTTTTTTTTCTCCCTTGTGTGCAAAATGGAGTTTTTCACACTGCAGCAGAGGTACCAAGGAGCTGGACTATTGCTCTGCTTGTGGTTGAGGATCCTCGGTGCGGGGTCCAGTCCACATCACGTGATTGCGGGGCCATGACACGGCGGAGCAGCAGCAGTACATCCATCAGGGAGCCACCGCCGGCGCCGGGACACAGGATCATGCCAGAGGGGCTCAGGCTTTTCGGCCTCGTCTCTGACACTGGCCAGTATCAGGTGTCCCAGTGTGGGTTAAACATGGTTTCCACGATGAAAGGACAGCCTGCCTATGGGGAAACTAACTCAGAACCCAGAATGACTGATGTTGTGAGATTGGGAGTTTATGATCCTCCCATTTAGCTTAACTTTGTGAGTGTTGATGTTCTTCTATCTCTGAACCTTTGTCAGTTCTGCAAAGGTCTGGGAATCAAGGCATAGGAAGGTTTCCTACCTGCATTTGGACTTTGGACCTCAAGTCACTGCTTCTAAATGTTATCAAGCAAGCTCCTGTTATATTATGACAAAGTTTTTCCTTTATTTTTTCAGTAATATTTCATATCCTAAGAATGTTCATTATTATTTGAGTTTTCTTTACAATCTTAGTCATTTTTAATGTCTCCACAAATGATGCAATTTTGCACTATTGGGGAGAAATAATGCACAAATATTCAGCAGCAATCCTATAAATGTCGTCTTCTTTGAAATTACCCTAATCTGTGAGACAAAGTAGATAGTACAGATGCAACATGGCTTTGACGTTGGATAGCTGGACTCAGAAGATGCTTGTGTGGATATGTGTGAAGGATTATGAATTTATTGGATATCACGATCTTCTGGAAAATACTGGAAAGGAAAGGAGACATGCAACTGACCTTACCAATAGACTACAAACATTTTATTTTTATTAGCTTGTTAGGACACAGGGACTCAGCTAATGGTTTTATAGTTAAACAGAGCAAGTGTAGTATATTAATATCCCACTTGTCCACACCAAATTAATGGCCTGGAGACTGTGAAAGTTTTATGATAGATCTGGGCTGTACAGTGCAATTTAAAGCTCTCTTCTCTTCAATCTTTGGTGTGGGCACCTTGGCTTTCAGAGTGACTGAGGAGCCCAGAGTACCCAGAACACATAAACTCCTGAGTGAGGAGGATTTATTGTGGTTAAGTAACATATGGCTATACTGAAATGTGTGATCCCAAAAAACAGAAGAGAAGAAAAGAGTGGTATTAAAGACAATTTCCCCTGTGAGACGTGTGCAAGTTCACACAGTCCTGCAATCACAGAAATGGGCTGTTCCATCATCTCCATGAAAATTCACATTTCAAGCCCACGTAAGTCTTGGATGAGGTTCTTCATGTTCTGCTGCCAGGCATTATATCACTATAAGTTTCATTTTGTTTTGTTTTGTTTTGTTTCTTTTTAAATATGTGCCTCTCAAATGAGAACTGAAACATTTAGAAGTGAAAATATGGTCATTTGAAGGTACAGGTGGAGACTTATAAAAATTAGATGTTAGGAAAATGGAGCTGTCTTCACACAGTTTTTAATATGCCCTTGCCTTCCTCACCTTGTTTCCTATAACACTGTTGATGTTCAAAAATTTTCATTCACTAGAGGAAAGAAACAGCAGAGTGGCTATCACCGTGCACTGCTATGCTGTCTGTTGACCACCTGACTCCGGGTTCTTTGTACCAAGAAGACAGGTTAACTGAGGATGTTATCATCCTGGTAACCAAAGTCACAACATTCATTGGTAAGATAACTCGGTGTTGTGCAAGGTAGAATAGTATGGTCCTAAGTTTTGAGCCAGCTCCACTAGTCATGATTTCTTCACACTCATTTCAAGACAGTTTAAATTGGGGGCCCCAGGAAAAAAATATAATTGCATTTTGTTTTAACTTAGTAAGTCTAGGGGAAACTACAGTGAAGAAACTACATTGCTAAATTAAAGGGATGAAGCCATCTGTGTTGTCTAAATGTGACACCACAAAGAGAATATAAATCTGCTATAAGTGTAAATTCCTTTGCTGTGCTTCCTTATTTTTCTATTTTTCTCCTACTTGAAAATTTCCATGCTTTTGTGGATGGTAAGACAGCTGTGGATGCAGACAGAAGCAGATATTAAAAATAAAAAATAGATTCTCTTCCTTGAACCTGAGTTGGACATGTTCTGGATTTCTCCTTACCTTTTAATTTTTCTCAGTTACTTATTGTATGTTCTTACTGTTTTTTAAGAAGGAGAAACAAAATGAAGCTACCATATTGAGGTCCCATGTCCACATGGGGCAGGTATATTTTCGTGTGATGCCAAACTTGTTTTTCTTTACAGAAACACGTGCTCTACAGAGATGGAACAAATGCTTTACTGCTCTACAGATGTAAATCAGCATCCATTTCTTGTTAACAGTGACCTTTTTGAATCAGTTTCCGCAAGAAGTTGCTTTACTATTCTTTTAATGAAATATTGCAGGTATTAGCCACCTTGAAAGGAATCTGCCTTTTTGGTGTCTTTCCTGAGAGACAGACATCACTATCTATATTACTGCATACTTTTCAGCAATTTGCCCCTTATTTGTCCATAATGAGATTCATGACTCTTCTCACCTATTTTGTGATGTTGTTCCTTCTACCAGCTGTCACTCCTTAAAAAGTTCTGTCCTTTCTGTTGCAAAAGTTTAGGCTGTAAGCCACTTACACATGCGAGTGCCTGTAACAGAAAATACAAGCCCTCATTTTGCATCAAGATATGTAAAGTATAACTATCATGTATATATCCACTTATAATAATTTCAGATGCCTCTAAAATGGGATTTTATTTTTTTTTTTTTTCAGTAATTTGCATGGAATACAGTTTGGTTTCTTCAGAGATCCTTTATTTCAGTAGGAATTTAAATTCACAACATTTCTAATGAAGGATCTGGGGCAAAATTAGCTGTTGTGTGTGATTGCTATTTTGACATTATAGAATATATATACTACATATATAAAGAGAAGTAAAAAATGCAAAGTTGCAAATTATAACACATATCATTGACATTTAATTAGAAAATCTCTTTCAATTAAGTTGTGAATCTCCTAGTGTTGCATATTAACTCATCATCTGTTTACACAGTTAAACATATTACTTTACAGTTCAGCTGGCTGAACAATTTAAAAAGAAATAAAGTAAAATTTATCGCATAAGCCTTTCTTCTGGGACTCAAAATGCTTTACATATGTTTTGGTACTGAGTAATGGTTGTCTTTAGCATTTTTTTGTATTAGCATTCTTCTGTATGTAAATTCCACATTTTGAATGTGATTTCAAAAGGGTCATTCCAGGAAAGATCCTGGAGTACAAATTAATTAAATATTAAATATTATCAAGGGTTTTTTTCTGTAAAATTAAAATTGTATATGTAGAGTTAGAGGAACATGTTGCCCTTTTAAAATATTAGATGGAAAAATAATTTCTGAAAAAGAAATTTCAGTATGTCCTTGGTTATCCTTTCTGTGACTTATTTTTAGAACATGTATTTATTTATTTACATGTATAGATAATATACATATATGCACACAGAGGATCTATAGTGACAGAGACAAACACAATAGGATTTAAAAATGTTAATATTCTGAATGTTTTTGCTGCTCTTGCACGATAAGTTATTCAGATATAACTTCTAAATTACTTGTCAACCCTATAGTGTTCATTCTGTATCACTTCTGCTTCACAGGATGAAGACAGTATGAGTTGTTTGGGTAAACAGACTGTTTGGATATACAACCTATTACCCACTTTTTACTTCTTTACTTGCTACTTTATTTGCTGCTTGCTTACTTGCTGCTAAACAACGCTTACCTGAGCATCTTTTCCTTTTCATTTTGGAAGTTAAATTTATATACCCCGCAGCAGAAAATTTGAAATGATGCATAAAATCAATTGGATTTTGAATACTGCTCTAACAATTATCTCTATTCCAACATACAAAGACATTTAACAAATGAATGACTTCTTTACAAAGCTATATAGGTTCTCTGGGCATTCGTACAGAACAAAAGCAGAGTAATAACTCTTATTTATCTAAGAGCCATATCTCAAAAGAGACTTTTCAAAACATTTCAAAAGCCTGAATTCATAATCCAGGCTTGCAATAAAGAAAGGATAAAAACACATGAAATTGACTCATTGAATCACTGCCAAATATCACACAGTATCTCTGTGGGGATTGTCTGAGAGAGAAACAGAAAGGTATCAAAAATCTTCTTTTTGAAATGGTTAAACTTGAAGCCATGATAGAGTCACTCTGCTCCATTTAAACGAACAGGTAAGCTCAGAAACTGAATGTACTCTGGTCAGCTTTAAAAAAGAGTGCAATCTGAACAAGATTCGTAAAACTAGAATGATTTGGTCTCAGTTATACATGAGCTTGTCTATGTACATCCAGGAATAGCTAGCAGTTTACTATATAGTCAGTACTCGAATCCTACAGAGGGAACCAGTCCTCTAATAGCACTTTGGGGCTGGGCTTTTCATTTCTATAAGGATGCTATCCAGATATTAATACACCTGGATACAGCCTATTGCCCTATGTAAATTAAATTGGCTCAGTATATAATATGGAAAAAATTCAATTTGGCAGCCAAGCATTGCATGGCTTCCTCAGAAACGTATGTCTGCACTAGCCTCAAAAGTACAATATGACTTGACTTGAAAGAAGGCATGGTAGTTAAACCTCTGAATGTGTTCTTTAAAAGTTAGATATGCATGAAGGAAATCATCCTCCAAATTTGGAAAATTTTGCTGGGAAAGACTGCTCTCATGTAAACATCTGGGTCTGCAAAAGTTTCTATCAGTTGCCACCGGCTATTCAAAGCTGAAGGAATCAAGGCAAGTTCTCATAGGAATGAATCCAGAAGTGAAGGACTGTCATTTATATGGGTCCTGAAAAGAATGGAGGTAATTTTTTCTTCCCAGAGAGAATACAAGGGAACTGCACTGTTCTCTTGCAGTGACAGAACGACAGAGCGCTACACAGCCACCATAAGGGCACACCACTGTGCTTGCTCTGCTCTTATGCTCTTCCCCAGGCCACCACTGCTGGTCTCTGTTGGAGTCGAGCCTGTGGGCTGAGTGGACCTTTGGTCGGACCAGGCTCAACTTACTTATATTCTCATTTCTAGTGCTCCTCAAGTAAATCCACAACCCAGGCAGGAGCACTTGGAGCCTCAAACTGTTCTGGCTGCAGGGTTCTTCCACAGAAAGCAGCTGGGTTATATACACAGCACTGAAGCATGAGCCATAAACATCAGACTATCGTTAGTCCATATCCAAGGGGCCACTGGGACTGCAGGCCTGACAACACTGCCCGATTGGCCCCATTTGTTATGTTCATTGTCATTCAGAGCTATTGTCAGTACAAGATAAATTCTTCTTGCAACAGTGCCCATCACGATAGATTTGATGGCAGACTCCAGTGCTTTTTCTCCCTGTGCCTTAAAACACTCCAAGTGAGTCTTCATTCATCTTTATGGTAGATGATGAATCCAGCAATTTTACGTTGAAACTTTGCTGCCTTTCTGTTTAAACTTTCAGAAATTGTGCATGAATATTTGACATGTGTCAAAAGCAAGGCAAATGCAGACAGTTAAACAGTCACGTCCTTGCACAAGCCGAATATATTGACAGTTAAACAGTCACGTCCTTGCACAAGCCCAATATATTCTTAAGATAAGGCTCTGTAGCTGCATCTGATGAATCTTGGGCTATGCCATTAACTCAGAGCAGGGGGATAATCTTGGGCTATGCCATTAACTCAGAGCAGGGGTCTCACTCACTGCTCTAAAGATTATGCAGACATTCTGTAACTGGCTTTTTCACCTCTTACTAGTGGCAGTCCACCGCAATATTACCAGGCTTTAGAGAAATTCAGTGAAACAAAATATTTTCTAGACGTAGTTTCAGTCTTCTGTTTATAGCTAGAAAAGGAATAGCTGACTAACTTTGGGATGGAAGAAAATAGCAGCGTGCTCCTAAAGGAGGAGCTCTTCTTCAGCAACCCTGGGGAACAAACACCACCCTATTGTCTGCTTTTCCTTGCCCATAGTTACAGCATAATCCATACAATTTAATACTTTGCTGAATGTAAGCCTAGTACAGAACATGTAAACATATATTTCCTTGGCTTTGGATTAACTATGTTCCCTTGCTGCATTTGTGTTTGTGTGTAACAGCACACATCTAAACTTGTGGTTAACAAATGTGTGGTGACTGTGCTAGATCCAGGCTGCACTGTGTTAAGTGAAACTTAAGTCTTGTAGCCAACAGCTACCAAATACCACAGTACTAATCCCTAAGAGACAGTGACTCGATAGAGAAGAATTTGATGAAAAAAAAATGCGGTGAGGTACTTGGTTTTTATTCCACCATGTTAGTTATGATCTCAAAACAAAGAATAAATTTCCTTTTTTATTCTTTTTTTTAACTGTTTAGTATTTATGACAGATTGATTTTCTGTAACCATAGCAATCACTGGATAATTTGATGACATTAAAAAAATATTAACATTTACCTGCATGTAATATTTTATCTGGGAACTATAGCAATACATAGAAAAAGGAACAACCTACTTACCTATTTATTTCAACTTCTATGGATTCTATTTGTTTATTTATTTATTTATTAAATTTGTAAGTATATTGATATGTTACAGTGTCAGATCTTTCTTCACTTATACCCAGGTAGCTGAAGCACTGTATGCATTATTTTTTTACTGCATTATTAACACTGTTTTCCTCCGTCCTACTTTATTAGACCCAGTTAACATAATATATGTGAACATCCGATATCAAGCCAATATGAAGTTTGGATCCAGATTTTGATGTGAACTTCTCCCAGGGATGTAACATCTTTTAATAAAAACAAAATGGATTACAAGAAAGAAGAAAGCAAAGTGGCTCTCTTGTTACACCCCTAATGAATCTTGCCTAGGGGTACAGGAAAATGCTTCAGAAATCAGACTGATTTTCTGGCTTTCTCATTTTATATCTTGCTAGAAAATTCTGTCCCAGAGTGTCTGCATCTCATTCTCCATTTTTCTTCACTTCAGGGCATCCCAAATGCCATATGTGTTGAATGATTTCATGAATGAACTGAAGGATGCAATACAGTGAATGCCAATCATATTTTCAGTTGACACAAAACAGGGAGGGATTGAAAATTCATGGGAGAATGAGAATAAAATACAGTTTATTCATCATACATTGGAGAAGTGGTCTGAAATCAATTAAACTGGATTCATTAAGGACACTGGCATATGGCTTACATACAGAATAACAATCAGAACTAAATTAATGAGATTAAATGCAACATGGAAAACTTTAGGTTGAAAAATAAAGAGAAAAATATGGACTAAATACTGAATAACATGTAATGGTGTCTTTGGATTTCATCCAGTTACTGCAAGAAAATATCAAAGGATGGGGATTTCCAAGGCAAGTTGTAGACTCCCTGACATTGTTTAATACTACTTAAAATGTGAAAGCACTTGTAGTTTTTAATCAAAATTTACTCTGGTGAGACCTGGCATAATGAAAAACTTTGGAAAAACTGACAAATGCATGTGAGATTCCATTATTGTCTCTGTTTGAATCCTTTCAATAAACCCTTTTACATTGGAAGCCACATCATTAAATAGGAGCTAACTAACCCAAAATGTCTGCCTTTCATCCCAAAAGACATTTTATGACTGGGGAACACAAAGCTTAATTCTGTACAGTGTCAGCATATTACAAGTAGCATTCTTCTTTCATCATTCACAGCTGCATAGGACTCCCTGTCAGTCCCGTGTTAGAGTCCTTTCTCCCTGGAATTATATCTATGAATTAATTGCATTAGAAGGCCCAATTAAACTGTCTTGTACCACAAATACCAAGTGGAGTGATATAAATAGAGAATGCTTTATACACATTAAAAAAAATGGTTGTTAGAGCAATGAAATGTGTTGCAGGAGCAGATTTGCCTCAGGGGAGAGGCAGAGGGAAGGGTAATAGGGGATTTAGCCTTTCCATTACCACTGCTCCATGTATCCTGTGTCCCAGGGGTCACATGGTGGAGTAAGAGCTGTGCAGATGCTGAACCTCCTTCTTTTTCTTCTCATGATTCCAGGTTATGGTTGATTCCATCCCCCCATTTTTTCTAGGGTTTTGACTACTATAAATGATATAGAGGGCAGGAACTGGGACAAACCCAGCCCTCAATTTACTGAAAATAAGGCTTTCTCTCAGCAAGTCTTTTTGGAAAACTGAACAAGAAATTCTCATAATAAAATATTAAATTTAAAGTTCTAAAAAATTCATTAAGGTAGGTACTTTAATTATTTATTAGGCTGCCTCAAACACAAAGCTGGTTTTTTATGGCAGAAGTCCTTTTGCCAAATCTAGCTGGAGAAGGCTGGAAAGCATAATATATTGCTATTATATAGTGCTAATAATTTTTTTGAAAGTTATTGCATAACAGGTTTGCATTCACTTCTTATGTGAGAGCATACCACCTGCTGCTGCAAGGCCAAGATCATTAATTGTGGCATTTGGACTTATTGCAATACAAATGTCTTAAGATGTTCTGTCAACTTTTTAAGGAGCCTCAAAAAGAAGAGCAGCACCCTTGTTCCTTCTGACTGAGGGATGTGTGAGCCTTTCAGAAAAGGTTTTCCTCGAGGGGGCACCAAGGAATGCCAAGCATGTTGGAGAACAGGGCAGATATCTTTGAAGGTCAGCTCCATTTTAGGTTGAAATTTTATTTCTCAGGGTCAAAGGGAAGCTGGATTCAGGATCCAGAGTGCCAAATCTTCTCCTGAAGCTAAGCCCTGTACCTTTAAAATATTGAGTAAGGAGATCTGGAAGCATCCAATTTGCACTGCTGTCAGGTGCTGGTGTGTACATTTAGCCTGAAAGGTGCTATATAAAACTAATTCATTTGGTTTATGCCTTTTTCTTTTCCTTTGTCGTTCCTTTTCTATTCTCCTTCTCCTTTCCTTCTCCTTTCCTTCTTCTTTCCTTCTCCTTTTTCTCATTCTATCTCTTGAGATATGTAGCATGCACAGGGAAAAACAAAATTTTTCAAGAGCAGTGATATAAAACTGAACTGTCTATGAGCAAGGATTCTTCAGAAGTGAGCTTGAGGAAAGAGGTGGTGTTAATTGAAACTAGAAAGGGCTTAGGACTTAGGAGGTACTGCTGCAAATGTAACCAAAAAGTGTGGATAAATAATGGTATTATGTCACTGAAGGTAGAACTCCATCCAGTCATCTTGACAAGGAAACTAAAAGCAGAGGAGAGG
Source organism: Podiceps cristatus (assembly GCA_000699545.1). Taxonomy (NCBI): domain Eukaryota; kingdom Metazoa; phylum Chordata; class Aves; order Podicipediformes; family Podicipedidae; genus Podiceps; species Podiceps cristatus. The sequence continues at coordinate 14,195 of KL280118.1, read as the reverse complement.
CACCGAATCACTGGTGGTGTTTGCAAACAGAAGGTCCTACTGGCAGAAAATATGGTACTTGCTGTGTTAGGTAGGATTCCTCTCTAAGCTAATCTTCAGTTGGCTTTTATGCCCTGCTAAAACAGGCCTAACACCTTTTAGTGGGTATTACTGCTCCCTTAACAGATGGAAGTGAGTATAGGCATGCTGCCTGAACCAACCTATGGATCTATTTTAATTATAATTGCAGGATCTTTTCTGTGTGGGGCATCCAGGCACGAGGTTAAGGGCAAAATACATCATTATAACTCTAGCAAGGGAGCTAGATTAACCTGGAAAAATCAAGCAGATTTCTAGAGGTGAGGAAAGAAAGGGATGAGGTGTCTTCAAAA
>KL280118.1:0-13805 GCA_000699545.1 Podiceps cristatus | reverse complement strand
AGGAATGAACTAGGTTTCCTTTCTTCTCCAGGACAAAACCACCAAAGTCGTTCCCACAACCTACCAAAGTTCAGCTGAGCAGCTAAGACAGGTGCAGGCATAGGATGCCCCAATTAGCATGATTGGTCATGCACTGTTAATCACCAGTTCCTCCTAAATAGAGAAACTGAGTTTCACAAGGCTATTTCTGCAGTAAGGCCCTACTCAGGGTGAGTGATGCTGGTCTCTCACTGTGTTCTCAAGCAGAAGAAGAAGAGGAGAAAAAAGAGCAAAGAAATGAATTAAAAAGTGAAGAGATTTAAGGTACTGCTAGTACTGAAAAGACTTTACTTTGATTTTTGTTCTGGTATGGTTTTTCATTACATGTCCCATTTTCTGTTGTATTTTTTTGTTTGTTTTTGGTTTTGTTTTTTTTTTGATGATACCTTCCTACATACTTTTTCCTTGGAAGTGTGTGTTTCCCCTATGTTTTAAAACATGTAGTATTAAAGTGAATCAAGTTATGTTCAGCCTGGAGGCTGAAAGGACAGATGGGAGGAAGGTTAGTCATTTCCTTGGAAATAAGGTAGAAGATGAAGACAGGAAAAAAAATAAGTAAAATAAAAAGTAAATTATATTTAAAGTTATATGACTTTTAGTTGGCTTGTGGGAGGATTTATGAATGGACCAATCAGAGTTTGAAAACCAGCCTTTAAAGCCAGCTTCTGAAGTTGCTACATTTTTTCCCCCTTTAGAAATATCTCCCAGAAAGGAAAATATCTTTTACTTTCTCCTTTATATTTCCTTAAGGAAAGTTTGATTTGTTTAGGGAGGAAAAACTACAGCTTTAGAACTAAATTTTAAGTCTCGGCAGGCTACTGAGCCAGGCTCTATATGAAATCTGCCCTGAGAAGGATGAGCCTGTGATTCAGAATCCCTCTCTGCTTCTTTCCCCTCCTGAGAGTAACACTGATTCACTGCTGACAGGTGTCTGAAGCCAGCCGGAATATCCCCCTCGCACTCGCCACCCCTGGGCGCCAGCGGCGAGGGCTCGGGAGCCTCGTTCCCCGGGGAGCGGCGTGGGGGAGCCGCCCTGCCGATGCTTGGTGCTGGGCATCGGCAGCGCGGTCGTGCTCGGCAGAGCTTCTACCCCTGCCCTTCTCCTCCGCTTCAGTCCCGCTTTCCTAGTCACAAGCCCGGCTTCGCTAAGAGAGACGGAGAGACTAGAAAAAGAAAAGTTTTAAAGGGAAAGCAAAGGTGAGCAAAGTACAGGTTTAGCAAATGAGTCTAATAAAAAGTACGGCTTCTACTAAACACCAGAAGGAAAGCAAAAGTGTCTTTAAGTGTGCTGCAGTTAGAAGGCATAAAAGCAATTTAGTGGAACAAATCAAACCCCAGCAACCGCTTACCCACCTGTAAAGGCAGTAACAGAATCAGCAGCACCTGAAGAATTGCTTTTATTGTTTGAGGAATACAGCATCTCTTCTTAAGGAGCACACAGATGACAGGAATACATTACAGGGAAATAGTTAGGACAGCCATCAGAGAAAAACAAATATTCAGTTACCTACAAAAATACTTCAGTCATTTCTAGCCAGGTAACTATCAAAAACGTGTTTGTGGAAGTGAATTTCATGACAGTTATTGGCAAAATAACTGGACTCTTCAGCATGTGATGGCTTTACAGACATAACATCTGAATTTAAAGGCATGCTCATAGAAATACGCAATTACTGAAAGTGGTAAACAGCTTTCAGAAAGCATCGTCTTTATTCTCTACTGAAAGCATGTATGCAGTGCAAAGTAAAACACTGAAATAAAAAGGAAAAACAGACGGGGCTAATAGGTTGTTGCAGTCTTGAATACATAATTAACATGGAGCAGCTTCTGCAGAATTAAGTTTAGGGGTTTTACCCCATAAACCTTTCCATTAAGGTTCTGTTGACGTAACACTTTCAATGCCAGGTCACAGACCAGAGGTGAATGTTTCTGTGAAAGTTTCTAGAAAATCAGGCAATCTACTTGATCTAGGAAGCACCAAGCTGGTTTTGTGTTGTTGAAAGTACTGTGGCCCGGGTTTGCTTTCCCAGAACTCAAATGCAGCTTGTTTTAACACTTCAAAGTTTTTGTGCAGTTAATCTTCGATGAGGATGAGTACATGTGATGCATTTGGAGAGATCCCCGCCAGAAATGAGAATGTGAGACATGTATAAATTTGTTAACCTTTTAAGCTGCATCAGCTCACAGCAATGGATATTATACGATGTGCCAAGTGTTCCTGAAGGTTATAATACTTGCCAGGTACAGTTGTATTCTTCATGCTTATCAGTCCATCTGCTGATCTCTACATCAATTTTTACCTGCAGGCTAAGAGAGGATCTCACAATTTGTCGTGCTATTTAGATATCTTTTACAGGAAAGCCTGAGCTGGGTTTTTTAATCATACTGAAGTTTGCTCTATTTGACATTACAAATGTGTAAATTCATACTGGGATAAATACGAGTCACAGAAAAGCACAGTTCAATTGTCAGCTTCAGAAAAAAAAAGTCTTAGTCTGAGAAAGATGTGATTTGGGGCATCTAGTAGATGAGGTAGTAATTTCCTGGCTATGCCTTTTGTCTGAAAATGTTGATTCACTGATATCAAACTAGCTGATGTCAAAAGATATTTTCATTTTTAATAAGCAAAAATGAAATGCAATAAAGAAATTGACAATTCCAGTATTTTCTACATGAAAATTTGCAGCTTGAATTGACATGTCATTAAAAAAAAAAAAGGCGTAAACTAATAATGAAAATGAAAACCCAATCCACCAAGATTTTTGCCTCTAACTGATTTTCTGAGGCTTGGGTTTAACTTGATTTTGGATGGAGACAGGTAGACAGCTTTCTAAATCTCTCTTGCTCCTTTTTAATTTTTTTTTTTTTTGTAGTGGGAGACCAATTTTTCACTCAGCTGTAATTACCATATTTTGTTCTTAATTAGGTGTGACATGACTAAGAATTTATCATCAAATATTAGATTCTTGGACTGTAATAGAAGAATACTAGATGAAACCATGCAAGTCTATGTATCTATCCATAACTGTCTGTCTAACCACCTACCCCAGTTTGGAACTTGGAGCCTGAGAAGAGTATTGTAACACTGAGCTTCACATTAAGAAATTAAACAGAAAATTAAACAGAAGAGATCTTTAGGGTAAAAACCAAAATGCAAGCAATTATCAATTTACACTTTTTTAAAAAACTCTCCCCCTTATACTAGCCCACTTCTATTATTCAGGATGCTTCAGTTCTTTTTCTGAAGATACAAAATATAAGAAAGTATTAATCTCCCTGCTGCGGCTGCCGACCTAACTACCAGCTCTGTCTCTTAGTGGATTTCTCACCTCTCTGAAGTCTCGCTTTCAGCACTTTAGTTGCAGTTTGCCCCGCTCTGTCCCAGTTCCCAAAGCCTTGCAGCCCCTCAGCCTCCACAGCTCCACACCTTATTACAATATGCCCATATTCCTCCCAAAGCTCTTCCCTGTTAGATACCCAAGCCCCTGCCTGCTCTGCTCCCCGCACCCCCCACCTGCCAGCCAGCACCTCTGCCTGGCTGTGGCACCTCTGCCAGGTCTTGCCAAAATTGTCTGAGTCTTTTTGGGGAGAGGCAAGGGAAAGTGTGTGAAGGTGCCTCAGTGGTGAGATTGATGGTGGTTCGCTTCATTTGGCTAAACACGAATCTGGCTCCTCTTTGCAGGCAATGCAGCGCGTCTCACTTGGTGGGGAAGGAGGTCCCCTTCATGCAGTTTTCTCTGAGACTTGGAGAGAAAGACTCTGTTGTCTACTTAGACATCTTGTGTTTCTTTGCCTTGCTCACACACTTGCTCTTCGGCTGGGGCTGAACTGCTGGGAGGTCATACCAGTGCTCACCTCCCCATAGCTTCTTCCCATGATTTCACCGCTTCTGGGCAAAAAATGTGCTCAGAGCTTTTGTGCACCCCTCAGGGGATTCTGTCTTCCTCTCCCACCCCATAGTGCAGGAAGGGCCCGTGATAGAGGTGTCTGCACAAGCCCTGGCTTGCATGCCCGCCTCGCAGTGTTCCTCAGTCCAGGGCAGAGTTACACAATCTTGTCTGCATGCAGCTGTCGGGAAAAATCTGAATCTGCAAGTCTTTGTCTGCAAGGCTTGAGAGCTGCAGGCATCCCATCGCTTTTGATCAGCCAGAGGTTATTCTTTCCTTTCTTAGAGGGTTATGGCTACCTGGTACTTTTCAAGTGGATGTGAGATTCGTTTGCTCACTCTCCAGGCTGACTGGCTGCATGCAGACGTGACCGGTGGCATGCCTGGCCCAACCAAGGAGCTCACCCATGGTCACTGTGAAGGCATTTGACTCCTGAATGGGACCTTCTGTGTCACCCTCAGCACTTTGTTCCTGCTTCTCCTCTCAGCTCAACACGTGGACAGAGGCTGCCGTCGGCCCCCGCGTTGCCCTCGTGGTCAGCTACCTTTGGGCAGGGCAGAGCGGCGGTGCCCTGCGGCCTGGGCGCCCGGGGCAGCTGGGGCAGCTGCAGCGCGGCTCCAGGCTGCTGTAGCCTTGACTTGGGAAGTTGGTTTCTGTTGCTGGCTGGGCTCCTCACGTACAGGTGCTCTGCATTCATGGAAAAGTCTTCGAAAATCAGAGCATGTTGCCCACAACTGGGTGCAAATCTGGGTTGATACCGTAGTGTCTGGCATGACCATGGTGGTTTTCGGGAGCCACAAGCCCCTATTTTATCTTTATAACCGTGGTCTGGTCCTTGCAGGGTCCCTCATACCTACATTTCTGGGTCTGCTTCAGATTCAAATTTCCCCAAAGTTTGACCTATTTCTCTTCACATTCTTCACATTAATGTGACTCCGTGGACATGTATAATTTCTGCAGGCATCACAGTGTTCTTTTAAAACCTAACAAATCGCCAAACGCTATATGCTGAATAATGCCTTCTTTTATGCTACACTACTAGGAGGTTTAAACTTGTCTGAAAAGGTTTAAACCTTTGATACATTATGTTACTCTAGAAAGAGAAGGAAATTGGCAGCTATTCATGATTTAGTCTAATCCTCTTACCTATGTTTTTTTCCATTTAACAATTGGATAGCACAGTTAAAAAAAAAAAAATCTTTACTAAAACATTCACTCCTTTTAAATCACTTTGCTGTTCCAAGTCATAAAACTCCTGAAAACTGTAATAAATTTCAGTTCCTCATAGGAAGTGGCACTGTATAGAATGTAGTGTTAAAAAATGCAAAATAAGCAAATATTCAGCCAGCTAATAGCCCAGAAACTTTGGTTTTAAAAGTGACAGTAGAAGAAACACTCATTTGCACTGGTCCGGGCTAAAACGATCCTTTGGTTTTTAATATTTTTTTTTTTTTTCTTTTTTTACTAACCATCAACAAGGTTCTGAAGTCCTAAAAGCCTGAAATGTGTTTTCTCTCTTTAATATTAAATAAAGAGTGTATTCTAAAGGTCAGAAATTATTCTTTTACGGGTAAGAATTCACCCTATACTTATCTTCATAACCTGCCTGATTTCATAGTGCTGGCATATCCACATCAGAAAATGCCTTCACCTGAGCTTTGTAGTTATTCTTCAGCTATGCCTTTTGAATGAGGTCTTGAAGAATGGATACAGCCTTTTGTGAAGAGCTCCTCACCAACCCATGAGAAGGCTTCTATCTGCTGCTTTTATTTGAGAGAGCAAGTCTTACAACAGCAACAACTGAGATGTTCAATTATTTGATGATCAGTTTACGTGATTTCTGACCTGCTTAGCACTATTGAAGGAAAGGCAAGAAATTCTAAGGCAAGTTTCAGAAATTATGAAAACTGGAAGCCTAACAGGGCATGAGAAATGCACCACATATACTCCCTAGGATCGCTGAGTATCTAGCTCATTTCAAGTCTAAAATACATATTATTTTTTATGGGCACACCTGAGCATGGCAGGGGATTGCAGAGGAGGTTCCCTTCAAAACTCAGACCCAGTCGGGGTTATGCCTGGGACGTGTTACCTCAGGTTCTGCTGGAAGGCAGTACCAGAAGACTGTTTGATTCAAAGGGAACCCCTGCTGCTTTCAGCCTTTCATCAATATCATTAATTCTTTGGGAATGACAAATGTTTCTTTTAATGTTATTTTAATGGGCAGAAAATTGTTCTAGGTTGTAAACACAGTCTATTTGTTGACTAAAGTATGTATCTTAACTCCATCTCCTTGTTTGGATGACCTGCAGTTGCCGCAAAATTTTAGTGAGGAAAAGGCATTTTAAATGTCTTTCTTCTGTCCCAATACGCTGTTATTCCTTTCTTACAAAACAGCAAAAGTATCCGGGACCCAAGGGTGCCCTGTCAGAGCAAGAAGCTGCAAAGTCATAAATAAGGTGCAGTGCCAGGTTGTTGGCAAGAGTAACTACCTTAGCTCCTCTGCCACTGAGAAGAATCTTTGAGGACTACATGTGTCATCAGGGCTTTATTCATAAAAGACAGTAAATACCCAAGGACCAAGCCTGCTACATCATGCAGCCTGAAGCCAAGTCAGGAGGTGCATTATTTTCACAGTCTCTTCTCTTTTTACATGTTTTTTTGTTCCTTTGTGAGCTGCTGTCCTTGGCTGCGTTTAAGCAGAGGGCAGGTGTGTTAAATGATGTGCTCTGCAGCCCTGATGCCCGGCTTGCCTGAGCAGGGAGGTAGCAGCTCTGTCCCACCTGCCTGCCCGGCTTCCCCTTCCTCACCACCTTGCTTCAGGGACCAGGGCGTGGGGGAGGAGCAGTGTGGTGCTGCTGGGCATGGGATTTCAGAGCGTTCCTGAAATGGCAGTTCAGATAGTCTTTGAAACTATGTGCAACTCTACCTCATTGCCATGAATTTAGAAGGAATATCAAAAGCAGGATGCATTAAAAGCTTGAATTTAATTTAAAAAAAAAAATAATCTAGGTGGACTACTGAAGTTCATTGTATCTGTGCTTCTACTTTTTACTGATGTATCCAGAGAAAACTTTTGAATTTATTGCAGAATAAGCTTAACTCTTGTGAAGAAAGCATATGTTATTATGTGGGTTAAAGCTTAATATCCAGTCTATATACTGGCAAAACAAAATGCTTTTAAAATTTGCTCTCTAAAGAAATTCTAGAGACAAATGCAACTAAGACAAGCATGGGACTCTAATTAGCAGAGTAATTAGTGATATGGGACTTATGAAAGTCATATAAACTATAAACATACAAGGACATTAATTAGTACTAGACTGAGACATTCTTGAAAGATACAAATGAGGGTTGTTGAGATATGTAGCAGAGATCAAGCTCTCCATTTAAAAAAATATGTAAAGGGTCAAAAGACATGACATTAGACAGAAGTGACCACTCTGCCTTTTCAGGTGACCTGCTTTCAACAACATTTGTCCACAAAAACTCTATGTTGTTAGCACCATCTTCCACAGAAAGAGGCAAGAAAAACTAGCTGGTCTAAAATTGAACAGAGTAGGAAATGTATGAAAAATGTTGATAGAAACTCAGACTAAGCATCCAAGTGTTTGTTCCTTACTCTGTCACATTATTACTTTGTATTTAATAAGAATGTATTGTATTAACACACATAATGCGATGTGTAATTCTTCATGGAAAACCTAACAGGAACCAATCTGAAATAGGTTGCGTACTATTTGGCAATGCTTTATTTTCATTCCTTGAAACTGCTTTGCATTTGTTCCTCTTGGGCAAAACATTGTCTTGACTGCATAACTGCTAATTGTTTATCAGTAATAAAATAAATAGCACAGGTGATTAAACGGGTTCATCTCGCAATAAGGGATAAAATTCTGCCTTTCTGCACAAAGGCCCCTTTTCTCTCCCTGCCTTCAGTTTAATCTGAATTTCCATTCTCCCCTCTACCCGCCCCCAGCTAGAGCACCATTCTATTTGTGGTACTGAGGGCTGATTCAAACACTCCCCTACCCAGCCTGCTCCAGCTGCAGACTGTAACACCAAAACAGCCTCCCACTCAACCCCACTCCTCTCTTTCCTTGCTCCTCAAGCTGGTTAAAAGGGTTCTTCAATATTTGCTCATCCAAATGCACACAGACTCCAACTGGTGCTTGCTGTTTATACGAAGAGTTTGAGGTCATGCCACAGAGCTGCAGCATCCTGAAATGCTAAAGGAGTGCTCCGCTTGCTGACAGAACACATGCCATCAGACTTTTAAAAGTACAGCAACAACTTGTCAAGCAAAATGGGCCAAAATTGTTCTTTTTTTAATGGGAGGGTGAAGACAGGAATTCTGTAGCTTAGTGATCATAGTTAGAGTCTAACTAATAAGAATTGCAAAGGCTTCCCCCTATCCTTTCATAGGGTACCATTTTATCTCTTCTATATGTATCTTCACTTTGCCAGAAAAGGCAATGTCATTGAAAGTCAACACTTTGCAGCTTCTTAGTACTCAAATGAGGAAAGGCAAAATTCAGGATCCCTTATTTTTGCCTAGTGCAACTCAGATGGTGCTGTGAAAAGCCAAGGAACGTGGCAAAAATATGGACAGCCACAGTTTGCAATATTTCTAGTGGCTTTCTGATGAGTGTAGGCATGTGAAAATCTCTCACAATTGTGGGCTGATTCCCTGGGGAATATTTGGACAGTAGTGCCTATCAGGTAGGAACTAAAGTTTGAATGCTTGGAAAGACTATTAATATTTTGTTCAGATGCCATAGCTTTAATTAGGCTTCCTGGCAATACCTCTGGTATTTTTAAATTATTAACTGTGGTTTGCATAATTTGGTCAAAACCACCTAAACTAAACCAATCTGAGGTAGACAATTTGCATTTTGCACATAACATATGTCAGGGGAAAAAGAGTGAGCATAAAATATCACCATTGGGTATTTCATAAACAATCCTTGGTATCTCGTTTTGCTTGTAATGTACTTATTAGTACCAAGTTTGGTTCCTGAGGATGTATTAAAACAAAGAAGGAAGGGAGAATAGTCTGTATGGCAGAATACATGCTAAAACAAAATCTTATGAAGTGAAAATGGCTATGTCTGAGTGTAACCACAACATAGGACCTTGAGAAAGCTGTGTGATGCCATACAGCTTTGGCTGCAGAGACACCAAGCCGATCCTATTACACGGGTAAATTACATGGGTATAACACCCAATCCCTCCCTGTGCAGCCTTATGTATGACCAAAGGGAACCTGGAAGAGATAAAAATTACTTTTCCAACAGATTTGCTTTTCTGGGGGGAGGGTGGAAATACTGCCAGGTGGGCTGGTTCTTGTGTGCCAGTCACGTAGTGTGGGGAAATGGCACCCAGCTGGACACTGGCAGAGACTGTGAGCTGCGTTCTTGGGCTGAAACGCTACTGTATTTGCCTTGCCCACAGTATCATTATAGCAGTGTAAACCACGTGGGAATGTAGTCCAGAATTATTGTTCCATTTCAAAGGTTCAAGCTCTGGCTCTTTTAGTGGGCTTTCCCCACAAGAAATTTAGCAGGTAACTTCAGTCCAAAACCTTGTATTTAAATGTAGATGAGCTAAATGTGTGCACATGTGTGTGCGATCAAGATTATTCACAGCTTAATAAAGGTAATAACTTTTTGCTTTTTAAATTGTAAACTTCATTAAATCCTAGGTGTGGTTTATATGAGAACTAGGTGACCAACCTCATTAGCGGTACCTGGGGGCAGCTTCAGAGCACAGAATAGCTAGATGTATCTGTGCAAAATATTCCACCCACATCTTTGAGTCAAAGACACATTTGCAAAATCTGCAGTGAGAGTAATTCACTATTTGAAAACCAGGCTAAATTTCTAAGATTATTTATTCGTAACTTGAAATTAAATCTGCTGTAGATGGTATTCATTTAACATAGATGAAATTATTGATTTAAATATCAAGGGGAAAAATACCAAGTCAGATAAACTGCTTTTTAGCTCTGGAGGAGAGAAAGGTGAAGCTGAATATCATTAAAGTGATTTTCTTTTTAAAGATGCATTATAGCCTGCACTAGGGGTGCTCTCTAAGTTTTGTTTGTGGAGGATCACTTTACAGGTGGGACAACAGACCATGGGCTGCAAAGCAAAATGTGTCTGAGCTGAGAAGCCTGCCCTGGAGCTTTGGGGCTCTCAGGTCCCAGGCTGATGCCCACAGAGGGGCACATGGCTAGAAGGAGCTCTGCAACCACTGTCTCTTTATCCATCAGCAATTTCTGTAAGGAACACTCACAATTAAAATCTTTTACAGGCTACCCAGAAAGGCACTGTGGGTCACCAGTGACTTGACTGCAGGGCTGTCTGGTATACAGTATGTCTATTACTTCAGTCATGTTTTTAGAAGCAAACTGTGATTCAGAGGGGCTTTTCTTTTTTGGGTGTTCACTCTGTTAAAATCAAGATATCATGAGCAAAAGGTGGTATGTGAAAATTGTGGTCTTAAAATCAGACAGCAAAAATCGCTCCAAGCCCATTGAGGAAATTCTTAACCCCACTACTCTGTTTTTCTTCCAGGCACAGGTACTTACTGACCCCAAAGGCAGTGCCAGAAATCACAAGTCTATGTTCCTGTGTAATTCTCAAGTGTTTCCCGTTGTGAGCTACCTTTTCATTCCAGTGAGAATTACATGAGTAAATCCGCAGCAGTTGCATTTCTATCAAAATGTTTTTCATATCTTTTAAATGTTGCCAGGTCGGTAAAATCTGTGATTGGTGGGACAAACCTGTGCCTTGAAAAGAATAAACATGTTTTTGGAGAAACAACGTGGTAAGTCAGTCGTCTCTTCAGTGTGTTTCTTAGCACAATCACTCATTTCATGTTTCTGTAGGGTTTCCAGGGATTTGAAACCAAATGTAATTTTAGTTTGGCATCAATGAACTCCAGTACCAGGCACCATACAAGCAGTGATCATGAAAACAAATGAAGCTCTATAGTTAAATGGAGATTGAGTAATAAATTTAAGAGACAGAAATTTGTACAGACTGCTATACATATGCGTTTCCTTGGGTAGGTGCCTGAGATATATTAATGGGTGATTGTTAAAATCAGGGAGTCTGGAAGCTTCTCTGATCTTCAAAATGAAAACAACAATATCCATCAGAAAACAAAAAAATAAGGTAATTCATACACTGAGGAAGGGAAAGGGATAAGCAGTACATTGTTTGTGAGTTTCCAGTGCAAATAGGTCAGCTGTTCTTTCTCTTGAAGCCCTCCCTTCTCCCTTTCACTTCTAAGTGACTTGAAAGGCCTGTTTAAGACCACTACATTGATTTCCTTTCCTCTGACTCATTGCAATCTGGCTCCAGCCCTCCCCATTCAAACTAATTCACCAAGGTCTCAAATGACCTCTTTTGGGCTAACACGAGAATCTCTGTGTCCTCTTTGACCTTCCTGTCTAATCTGATACCCTTGATCGCTCTCTTCTTGCTTGGCTTTTGTGGCAGTTCCCCCTTGTGGCTCTCTGTCTACCTTCTTTATTTCTCTTTCAGCATCTTTTAGTGGCTCCTTCTCCACAGGACATTCTCAAAGCCACTAGACACCTGTTTTCTTATTGTACACTTCTTTTCTCTTGTTTTCTGCTATTATTCCCAGGCTGAATATTTTCACCTCCCTGTCTTGTACATTTCTGCTCCATTCTGTGAGTTGAATTGACAGTTTGGTATATTCAAGATGATTCCTTGTCACCGGAAGCTAAAAAGATCACAGGTAATTCTTTAATCTGAACTTGCCACTCTTCTTCCTCTGCCCATCGCAGGTGACAGCTTCACCGCTCCCCTTCAGCTCTTAAACTCAGGGTCAGTTTTGACATTCCCTTGTACATTCCTATGCACTTAGATAATCATGGCAAGCATGCTGCAAGGCCTGTAGGAATTAAAGGAATCTTTCTGATATAGTCACAAAACTTTAGGCAAAGCTCTAAACATCATCTTTCCCCACCTGCATATTTTAAAACCCCTACCCACTTTTCCTTTCTAAGATTGACCACCTATGTGGCAACTTTTTCTTCTCTGGATGATGCTCTTCAAGTACCTAATACTTCTCAAGAGCATCTCTCTGATGTTCCCTTATTAGTCCTCTTCTTCAGGGTTGCTCAGGGTTATGCCCTGCCAGCTGATGGACCAGTTGTTCAATAACCATAGTGCCATGGACTTGACAGTTCACATCAATGAAGGTAAATTTCTGGTTCTTGTCATCCTTTGAAACCTGAGGTTACATTTTTCTGTGCCCTTTGTCCTGTCAGAAGTGGTGGGTTAGATGTCCTGTCCGTCTTTCACAGCTTAGCCTGACATCACAGAATGCCAGTTCTTGTATTCTCTTTTACACAGAAACTCCCTAAAACCCCTCTTCTCTCATCAGACAAAAAGTTATCAGGGAGGAAACAAGTCTCCAAAAGAGCCTTCCTCTGAGGACTTCACTATAAGCCTTTTGGGCCAGTCAACTTTATATAGCAGATAATCATAGAAAATAGGGATGGCTCTGAGCTCGGCAGTGCAGGTTTTAATCTAGCTGCAGACCTCAACAATCCTTGAATTCAGGGGTGGTCTTAATGGTCTTGACTTCCCTAAGGTAAGTGGTCACGTATTTAAGACAGTGACTCCTGTCCCAAAGTGCTATTTGTTATCCTTTCTATACACAAGTCAAAACTTTTGATTAAAATAAATACTGCATGTGAAAATTTTAGCACATCCAGAGCTAAAAAGTGTATCTTTCAAAAATGTACCTATTGGGATTTTTTTGTCTGATTTTTGAGCAAATTAAAGACTCTAATTTTACTTTGAAGTACCTGAAAAAGACTTCCAAGACAAATGCACCTCAGAGACTTGGCTTGCACTTACAGCACTGGAAGGCAAAGTAAAGAGTCTTCCTTCTAACAACTGGGTGCAAATAAATCACAGGATATTTAAAAGATCAACCCTTAGAATTAATGTAATTAGTACCTTTCTGTAACAAAATTCACTTCATGTTAACTTCCCCTCTTGCAGGCATACATCCACTTTTTTGCCTGTGGTTACACACACCTTAGCAATTTTTGTTTCCAAAAGGTGCCCACTGAATTCCCATAAAGAAATTCAGCAGTTGAACTATGATCTCATTTCCCTTGGCATACCACAGCACCAGACACATCGTGTTTTCATTGCTGCAACATAATTCCCAAAGTACAGCAGCTGGGTGATGCTGCCAGGAAAAATGTGACAACCATAGTATAACTTACCAAAAGCCGGCAGTGACATGAGTATTGAAACATACCACCTAGGCTAACCCATACTACACAGCCCTGTTGTAGGGGAAAGTCCTTTTTGTATGAATCATGTTAACTTTGGGTTGGGTTTTTCGGGGTGTGGGGGTTATTGGGGTTTTTTTTGGTTTTGGTGGTAATCTGCTCTAATGTTTGACAGTTTCCAGAAACATGTATGAAGACACAACAGGCAAAATAAAAAGAAATCAATGGGTGAAATTGCTCACAGATTCTGTGATGCATTTTCATAGATTTTCCCAAAATGGAGACATTTTTATTAAAGACTTCAGTGACATACACTGAAAGACTCAATATATCCTAAGCAGTGCTTTGTTCAAACCTGAAATGATTTATTGTTTTGCGCTCGAGTTAACAAAAATCAGCAATTAAGAAGCAGAAGAGAAAGAATTCAATTCATAAGATGAAAACCAATTACAATCTTGTATATTGTACCTATATGAAAAATGAAAAAAAAAAAAAAAAAAAAAAGCAAGAGACATATATTCAAACATTTCCTAAGTAATGATATTGCATATCATACCCCCGATATCAATATAGGCTGGGGGAGGAAAGGATTG
>JMFS01100603.1:0-35814 GCA_000699545.1 Podiceps cristatus | reverse complement strand
GGTCCCTTCCAACCCTAACCATTCTATGATACTAATATTCTATGATACTAATATTCTATGATGTTTTCGGTGTCCTGTCGCATGGCAGTGTAGCTTCAGTTCTGGAAGGGAAGGCCCAAGATATGAGGTCTTCAACATCTCCCTGTTCTCTCACCTTGCTGGAATGAGAAAGGTATTCAGCAACATCCCAGAGATTATTCTTTTATGTATGCCAGAAATGCTTTCAACTGCAGAGGAGACTGAGATGGTGGTACCTGCATCTTCTTCAGTTACTGTTGGCTTCATGCAAGGTAAGCTATTACTCAAAAGGTGAACTTACACATGTAAGAAAATATCTGTTCTATTGGAAATTACTGTTTATGTCAAAACAAAACTGCATGTCATTTTCAGTTTCAGCTGTTTGTGTCAAAATCTGATTGAACAAAGTTTCTGTGGGGAATATTTCTATGCCAATAGCTGTGCAGTATTACCACTGGTGCCACAGACAGCAGCACAAGGCAGATGGGTGCTGTCATTTTCAGAGCTATCCTTACAGACTAGACATTGGGAAGGCATTTTTTTACAATGAGGGTGGTGAGGCACTGGAACAGGTTGCCCAGAGAGGAAGTAGAAGCCCCAAACCTGGAAATGTTCAAGGCCAGGTTGGACGGGGCTCTGAGCAACCTGATGTAGTTGAAGATGTCCCTGCTCACTGCAGGGGGGTTGGACTAGAACATTACGGTCAGTGCATGGCGGTTTCTCTTTACTGCTTCTTCCTTTTCACACTTCTCTGCTCCAGCATCGATCCTCCACAGCTGCAGGAGGTACCTGGTGTGACATGGAGTGCTGCCTCCTCCTCTGGCCTTGGTCTTCCTGCTGCTGTTTCTCACTCTTTCTTTTCCCTCTTCCTCTCTCTCTCTGGCACTTTATGCCTTTTTTAAAAAAAAAAAAAAAAAAAAAAATGTTTTTATGGAGGTACCATCAGCTTGGCTGATGTACTTGGTTGTGTCCTGTAGTGGGTCCTTTGAAGTTGATTGGACCTGGCTGTGTCTGGCACGGGGCAGCCTCTGTCCTTCTTCCACAGAGGCTACCCCTGCAGCCCTCCTGGCTACTACCCTGCCGTCTACACCCAAAACACACCATGGAAAAGCATCATGAAAAAATGATGAAAATCTTTTGCTTCAGCCTAAGTTAGAGATGGAAAATTTTGTAAAATTTTAATCATATGGGAAATCCAGTTCCTTTCCAATTTTTTTGTTTCTCTCTGGTATACATGACAGGAGACCACTTGCTTTGTGTTTAATGTGAAAGCTGAAACTGCAAAACTGTGATACCATTGGTTAAAAATTAAATTACATGAGCCAGAATACAGCTGTGTGGCTAAGCCTTTGTTTTCAGAAAACATAATTTCTTTTATACCTTAGCACTGTAATTGAAATTGCCATCTTCCCTCTCCCCACCAAAGTCAATCTGAACACTGATTAAGAAGTGAGAGTATATCACCGCTGGAAAACTTAACCTTAAAGCTTCTAATTTCCAATAGTTGAGCTGCAATTAACCAATTACTTTTATTGTTTATAGTGCTTACACTTTAATAGCTTTTAAAAATGCTGTTATAAACATCAGTTGTTTATGATCCTGCAGTTGTAAGACATAATGCTATTTGCAGCTTGGCAGGTATTTCATCTCTAGTGACTGTGATAGATCATATATTTCTGCTTGAAAGCTCTTCAGTAGTATTTTGTATTTCCTGTCATTCGCAGTGAAGCTGTAGGTCCAATACCATCCATTTTGGAAAAACTCTGTTCTTCTAGTTCACCTTTACAGCAGCTATTAGAAAAAAATATCTTGGATTTTAGTCAGTTTGCTAAATATTCTGTAAAGATTAGTAATCACTCAGTTCTGGCATGCTAGCAGGAGAAATAAAAAGAGCGTGTTTGACCTTTTCCAACAAGAACTTTGAAATCTTAATGTTTCAAGATTTGTTTACTTACAGTTTTAAAGTAAATATCTGCAAAATGTTCTGCTATAATGCTGAGTGATTAAAAAAAAAAGGGGGGGGGGAAGCTATCAGCAAAGAGAGATTCACCTGCTGCCCAAAAGAAAAGATACTTCACACAGAGGGCATAGAGGAAACCAATGTTCAGAAAAGAAACAATCAGAGAGGAAAGCCAATGCAAGAATGAAATAAGAAGAGTACTGTGTGTACTGGCTATGATAAAGGCAAATTAAACACCTTCACTAGACTAGCTTACTCTTTAACGAAATACAAACTGTCAGCAAGAAGAGAAAATGTCACGAAATGTCAGCAGCAGAAAAACCACAAAGTAAGAAGGAACATCTTCCTTGAGATAAAAGCTGCACAAACTCCATGCAACTCTCCCAATCAAGCTCTAGAAGAAGAAGAAAGCCTTAGGGAGAAAATGTCAATGCTAATAGTCAAACAGAAACCAGTTCTATTGGGACAGAATGAAAAATAAATTCCTCACAAGTAACATCCAAGTACAGACTGACCTGAATGAATGACTTGGTACAGGGGTCTCCAGATATAGAGAGAACAAAATTTTTGAATTGGAACACAAGGTAGTAAATTGTGTTATGAAAAATCAGATGCTCTGTGGAGGTGTATCAGGGAGTTGTTCTGTATAGTGGAATGTATGTGCTTAGTACTCCTCTAAGTCTTTTTCTAGTGTAAAGAAAAGAAGCATTTATCTTCCCTGCAGTTAGATGGTTTAGTCCTTTGGCAATGAAGAATAAGTTCAGTCCATTAAAACAGAAGGCATCCTGGGCTTAAGCACCTGGAAAGCATGAGACAGATCAAATGGGACTGTGAACCCCACAAGATGAAAAAATACTTTAAAACATGTCATTAACACCCCTTAACAGCCCCTCTCCACACTCTTTATGTGTGTAGCATATTGATGATGAACAGAAGGAGTAAGTGGTCTTCCCGTTCATTTCCCCTACCTTTGACTGTTAAAGGATCCAATCCTCAAAGACATGCTCCATGAGTACAGTCCAACTGAATTCAAGAGCAGAATTTACGTTTCTGTTCATTTAGCATACAACCCCTTCAGGCTTTTCATCCTTGGACAGATGCAGCAAAATAAAGGCATCCAGAATCATAGAGGTCCTGCTCTCTGGGGCAATTTTCCATGGTGTTTTTCATTCCAGCTCTCCAAATTTTATTTCCTTTGAAGTTACTGGGCAATTTAAGGAGTACTTTTAAGGCCTGTTATTTATTGTGAGATTAATGGGGACATTCAGATTCAGGTCAACAAAATATACACCTAGAGATGAAGGAAAGTTTGTGAGCTTCAAGGATCTTGTTCACTAGAAGGGAGGAATGTTAGCTGGTGCTCCAGTAATTAATGGTTAAATTACCCTTGGGTAGTAGGTAGTAGGTAGCATAACTTTACAATCTGGTAGATTTAAATTTCACATCTAATTGTAGCAGTGGGAGTTAGAACACAGGTCGCACACTTAATGAAATTACCACAGGGAGGAACAGACTAATGAACTGAAGTCCAGCAAAAGTTATAGCTACATTGCTGTCATCTTGAAAATCTGTAAATAACAACTTCGGAAACCATTGAGGGCACTAGACAATGGATTTTATGTGTATATAAGCATGAAATGTGGATTGGGAGGAACAATTGAGTTTGTTATATTGTCAAGTATGTACTTAGAAAAAAAAATCACTTGGTCATCATTTCATGTCCTTTGTACACCTTTTTCATCTTATTTGCATTTTTAATGCAAGAACCCACAGCATATCTCTTCAATCATACTGAATTAGTTTGTGTCAAAGAATTAGTGCATATAGGACTTTGTAAGTCTTTTAAATTTTCAGCAACACGCTTAGAGGGAGGCATAGTAATCTATGGTTTTGGTACTTGAAATTTCACAGTCAAACTTTCTTAGTTTTATTAAGAATTCTGAAACCTTGGTGTATTGAATAATAATTCTAAACCAGCTTTTTAATGAAGTGGCTTGCTTTAAATCAAATGATCTTCAGTTAATAAAATACAGATGAGTGAATCCAGTGCTTTAGCCAATGTAGCTGAAAACTGATCTCTGTAAGTGTCTTTTCTTCAAGCTCTTTTAATAGGATTTTATAGTTGGTTTTTTGTTGTTTTTTTTTTTTTTTGTTTTTGTTTTTGTTTTTTTTTTTTTTGTTTTAAGTTCCTGTTCTGTGGAAATGTCATATGCATATCAGAGATGATCCTTTACCTGCTATAGAGGACTTTCCAAAGGAGGCCGCAACTTGTACAAACTTAAATGCAGTCGATGTGACTATATAACATCATCTTTCTAGGTATTGTGGGCTTTTTTGTAGATTATTGCTGTATCATCTGCATCAGCTATATCAGTATCACCTATATCAACAGTACTAGCTCCTGCTTTACCCAGACCTGGGTATTGCCTAGCCTGTGAATCGTTCCAATAGCAAAGATTCCATTATTTTACTGGGCAGCCTGTGCCCTCACCTCAGTCCTTATCATCTCATTTCTTTCCTAATTTCCTATTCTTTTTGCTGCAACTGAAACTTTTTTTTTCTTTCCTCATATACCACTGTAATGCAGGAATAAATTATTTCCCTTTGTTCCTCAGCCTTTAATATAATTAAAACCTCTCCTCTGTCTCAAATCAGTTTCATCTTTAGCTTAAAAAGCTGTCCAGTCTTGTCTTCCTGTGTTTCCTGGACCTTTGACCATCTGCTGATCTTCTCTAAGCTGTATCCAGTTAATTCACATCTTTCTTGGACTGCAGTAACCAAGCCTGCTCTATTCATGAGGGCTGTACCCATGATAATTATAGCAGGGAACATGTGTTTAGACTCTGATGCCCTATAATTCTTAGATTCCTTTCTGCAGATCTGCTACCTAGGCAGTATTTTCCATTCTGTCCCTTTATCCTATCTGTATTTGGCTGCTGTTGGCCAAGTGTAATGTCTTGCACCAATTTCCAGTTTGTCATCTGCACATTGTCCTGCAATTTAGGTGCCATCCCCCTTACCTTAGTGCAGATTCAATAAGCATCCTTTGCCCCACCATCCATGTCGTTAATAAAATCACTGAATGATCCTGAGTATAGGCTTCTGTATGTTCCCCAAAACACTCTTTGAATGTCATTATGTTAAGTGCTCTCTGACTACAGGTATCCAACTAGTTTTGCAACTGCCCTGTAGCAATTAAATCAACTTCAGCTTCCTGGCTTCTTATGAGCGTATATTATGACGCTGAAGTATGCGATGTGTACTGCTTCTGCAGATTGTTTGCAAGTAGTTTGCAGGAATATTTCTCTCACAGTTTTCTCAGAACTAAGCACAAACCGGCTATATTTCTTTAGCTTCCCTTTGTTTGCCTTTTTGTTTTTTCTATTAACACTAGATTTTTACTACATTTACTAATGTTACATTTATGCTTTTTCAGTCTTTTGGTGTCCAACTCCTCCTCGATGATTTTGTGAACAGAATGATTCATGAGTTTTCATATTATCTATTAAGTATCTCAGAAAGAAGCTCGTCAAGTTCCAAAGTTTTGAAAATATATTATGTAGAAGTTACTCTATAAACATTTTTTTCCAGGTTCTGGGCTGATACCTTACCACTTTTTTGTTACTATTAATTAGTATTAGGTCGCTACATGTTTCCAATTTATCATTTTAATGAAGACTGATATAAAAAAGTGAAACATTTCAGCTTTCTCAACATCACTTATCACTTACTAATTTCTCTTCCAGCTGTGAATGCATTTAGTTGACTTCTGTATATCATAGTATTTTACATATCAACCCATTATCCCTTATTTTGCCAATAATTGGTACGTCTATATTGAGGCCATCTTCTCAAAAACACAGTTAGTGGGTGTAATATGAACTGGATAATAATAATGAATTTCGTTGATAGGTTCTTACAGTGGTGGATTGCACAAAACATGCTTAATAATCTGTGCTTTATTTCCAGTTTGAGTTTTTCTGATTTAAGCCTCCAGTCATTAACCCTCTTTTGTCTGTTTCTTTTGCTAGATTAGCTGACAGTCCTTTCTTTGTGTGAATGCATTTGTAAGCTACGATCAAGTAATCTTCAAATCTGCATTTCATCTCTGAGAAATCAGTCTGAATTCTCCTTGCAAAGGTCTACCACTGATAATACATATGTAAACCTACCTGATTTTATTCACTGTTTCCTATTAATGTATGTCCCAGGATAAGATTAATACAGTTTTATGATGGTGGTTTAATGGGTGGTCAAGGTGGTGCAATGTGAGTATAAGGGGCTGAAGAGAGCTGATTGGGTAAGGTGTGAGGTTTAGGTGTAAGTGGTGCTAAAAATGTGAGAGGGAAGGCTAGGAGAGGAGTGAGGCAATGGGAGTTCCTGTGCTGGGACTAAATAGTGTAAAGATGATTTCAGCCTTTTTCTCCTTTTTTTCTTTATCCTTCACTTTTTCTTTTTGACTATCTGGCCATCCTGAATTTTGGATTGCGTAGACAATACTTGTTCAAGAGATTCAGATTTCATTAACATCCCAAAGATTCACAAAATAACTGTTTTATTACTTTCAGTCAGTTTTCAGAAGGTGAATGAGCCTGTCTGAACACTTTGTTTCAACACACAGCCCTGAAATATCACCATCCTCAATTTCTGTATTTGTGGTTTAATTAATAAAAGAAATAGCAAGGAAGCATATAGATATGGATGCATATAAAATAGCATAAATCAGGCCTCAAATGGTGATATCATAATTTTAAAGGGATTCTTTTAATCCTTTCTTATAACATTCTTTGTAGCATATACATTTAAGCATTATGTGCAGTCCATGTGATGACAACTTTCATTTCAGGTAAACTTAAGAAAAATACGAGGCCCTGATTCAGGACCAGGTGTATATATTAAGAAATTAATGAAAAATAAGAACACCCCGCCCCACCCCCCAACTTCTTATTCGCTACCAATTTCACAGCTTATCTCTAGTGCAGTGATAACTCAAGGTGTCTATATTTGAATTAATATCTCAAGTCACCTTAGCCATAATGCAAGTGGTCACATTGCAAAAATAGAACCACTCAGGAGGGCTGGATTAGTAACATAAAACAGTTGCATCAGCCTCTCAGAGTACTTGGGACTCCAGTGCACTACTAGGTTAATCAGGAACATGCAGCTGGCATTATTTTCCTACTGGTAGATACTTTTTGAATTTAAAGTCCTATTTAACCTGAGGTGGAAACTTATGCATGTACATGATAATGGAGTTCTCAATGAGGTGTAACTCTTCTTGTTTCACAAGCTAGCGGTGTACTGAAAACAAGAGCATGAAACAGTCAAGCACTTCAGTAATACTTATACTTCCATTGGCCCTCAATTTCTGTTTTACTTTATTCTACCATCAACCTTCTTCATACAATAAAACACATAATCAAAGCAGGGAGTTAAGATAAAAGTGAAAAAAGGCACTAGAATCTCCACTTTGTGGTTTGTTGTTTTTTTTTTTTCTAACAAGCTTAGTCTTTGATCATTTCCCATATGATCAAAGAATGCTTTGATGTTCTTTGAAGAAGTAGTGAATTATTGGAATAAAGATATAGAATTTAATTCACATTTTCATCTGAAGAAAACAAGTGAAAGATCTGGGCTAGTAGTTTGCAGTAGATATGTCTAAGGATGTACAAATAATTGGAAAAAAACACATAAATAAAAAAGGAATATAATCTAGTTACAAACAAAAGTGAAAAGTGGGAAAGAAAGCCAACTATATAGTATATTTCTTCTAGAAAATGTCTCTAACTGCCAGTCAAACTGTGATAAATGTCTCCAGCTTGGAAGGAAATGTATACTTATGAATATCAAAGTGCAAAATGTATTGCAGATCCATGCCTGAGCAGTATTTACCACAGCTGGAACAATTTCATTGTAAAGAATGCTAGAAAAAAAAGGAAGAAAAGGCTAGGAAAAAGCAAGTATATTTTTAGCCTTCTATGTTGTTTGTAGAGTTGCATAGTAAGTGAGGTGGGATTTTTTGTGGTTTATTTGTTTGACGATTGAAGTAGAAATTGGTAGAAATGCCTTAGGTAAAGTTCAAACATCTTTTCAAAGTCATCAGAATGAATATATGTAAAGCCTGTAATTTGAGGTTAAACTCATGTTTTGTGGCCTTAAGTGAAATACTTCAGTTTCATTTTGGAAGGTGGATAGTGGAAGGTAGCCAAGAAATCAAGTCAAATTTCAAGATCCATGTTCTTTTGGCTTTTTTTTCTTTTTTCTTTTTCTTCTTTTCTTCGGTTATCTATTTTTGACCTCATAAATAACCCAGTGTTATGAAGTGCCAGAAAGAGCAGATAGAAAAGCCTGGATGTTGCATTTAGTCTAGGAAGAAAAAGACTGCTGTTCATCCCAATTATGACATATCTATTTTGTTCAACTCACCTTTGTTGTAAAACAGTTATTTAATTAATAGCTTGTCTAATTTGTAATTATTGATTTAATAATGCAAAAACTTTAAAAGGTAACTACTGATTATTCCTATTTTATGGAGAATGGCTACTGTGTTGAAGCTGTGTCGATCCTAAAGAAACTTTCATGATAATCACCTTTTAGATCTCTGTGATTTGATTGAAGTAGTGTTAGTAGAAGTCCTTGGTATTCAATCTTTTCAGAAAAATCCTTTCCTTCAAAAGAGATTCTAAAATTTTTTTTTTTTTATTTTTTTTTTTTTTTTCTTTTTTAAAGCAGGATGATTCAAGCTGATATTTATTGTAGGTTGTAGGATCACATTCGTGTTAGAGAGCTTGTAAGGTTAATTTGGCTCTGACAGTAAATACACCTAACCAGGCATGGAGAGAGACAAATGAGATCTGTGTTAAACAAATAAAAGCAAATTTGGGAAAGAAACTCCAAACCAACCAACAAACAAAAACCAGACCACCAGTTCTTCAACATGCAGAAGACTTGAACAACAGAGAGTAGGAAGTACAAGGTCCTGCACCTGGGTTGGGGCAATCCCAAGCACAAATACAGGCTGGGCCGAGAATGGATTGAGACTAGATCTGAAGAGAAGGATTTAGGGGTGCTGGTGGATGAGAAGCTTAATATGAGCCGGAAACATGTGCTTACAGCCCAGAAAGCCAACTGTATCCTTGGCTGCATCAAAAGCAGCGTAGCCAGCAGATTGAGGGAGGTGGTTCTGCCCCTCTATTCTGCTCTCCTGGGACCCCACCTGGAGTCCTTGGAACAGGAAGGACATGAACCTGTTAGAGCGAGTCCAGAGGAGGCCACGAAGATGATCCGAGGGCTGGAGCACCTCTCCTATGAAGACCAACTGAGAGAGTTGGGCTTCTTCAGCCTGAAGAAGAGAAAGCTGTGGGTAGACCTTACTGTGTCGTTCCAGTACCCGAAGGGGGCCTACAGGAAAGCTGGGGAGGGGCTGTTTGTCAGGGAGTGCAGTGATAGGACGAGGGGTAACGGTCTGAAATTGAAAGAGGATAGATTTAGATAAGACATTAGGAAGAAATTCTTCACCGTGATGGAGGTGAGGCACTGCCCAGAGAAGTTGTTGATGCCTCATCCCTAGAAGTGTTCAAGACCAGGTTGGACAAGGCTATGGGCAACCTGATATAGCAGAGCCTGCCCCTGCCCATGGCAGGGGGGTTGAAACTAGATGATCTTTAAGATCCTTTCCAACCCAAACCACTCTATGATTCTATGAAAGAATACACCCTGAGGAAGGAGGAGAAAGAGGCTGCATATTTGGGAGTAGGGAGATTTGAAAACTTTCTTTGTCCAAGTAGTACATGGAACACAAAGGCTCAAAATAGAAAAGACAATACAGCCGACTCCTATGCCATCTGCCCCGCAGAAAATAAGTCATTGGAAACAGCCTGAGATGATGACTTTGAATATTTTGCAGGTCTTTCAGGATTTCTCCTCAGATAATTACTTGACTCCCTAATTCACTGAAGTTGTCTTTAGCATCATAACAGGATACCAGGGAACTTCCAGAAAATTGGAAAAGTACTGATGAGAAGCCATTATCCATCTGTCTGCAACACTGATAAAATGAAGAGTAGAATATTGTATACAGTCTGTTACTCAGATTTTAAATGGATATCTTATAATTACTACAGGTGAATAAAAAACCCCCACTATAACTATTTAAAGTGACAGAAAAAATGTCTGTCATTGAGAGATGTCATTGAGGAATGATACTTACAAAGCTTGTCCACCAGACATTCAATCCATATTAATTTTGAAAGACATTATTAAATCATGGTATATTTCTGTGCATATACTCTTTTCCAGAATGAGAATACCTTTATTTAGTTTAGTTGAGACATTTCTACTTTTTAAATTATGATAGAAATCTTTGTTCATATTCACTGATAAAGAGCATGTACATTTTTAAACTTCTGTTCCCTCTGTTTTGAGTGTTTTTTTCTCCTTCTGTGGCTTTGGCTCTGAAGGCAATGCTCCGGTTTCTTTGCAGGCTTGCTTTTTCGTTGTCAGAGATTTGATCTGAGAACGCTCCAGCTGATTTCTTATTTGTCTATACTTGCTAAAGAGTGAACTTTCTTTTTGTTTTGTTGTTTTCAAAACAAAACAAAACAAAACAGAACAAAAATCCAGGCAGCCAGACTCAGGGAATACAAAATAAATAGAACAATCAATAGCAAGTGTAAAATACTAGATTGAAGTAGCAGAAAAAATGGCATACAGAACAAAGAATGTGATGTTCTCATAGAAACTATTTGTTACCCTTTTGGGGGTACTATACTGACATATGGTAACTACTTTTGCTACTTCTTGGAAAGCTATAAGTAGAGTTTTATATATGAAAATAAATTTTAGGACAAGGCAGATCCACCTGACATTTCACATGGTAAGGAAAACTCCAGTAAAACTGGAAGAGATTTTGCATGAGAAATTATTGAATATTCTAGTTGGCAATTATAGAAAAACATAAAGCATGCAGATTTTAACGTGAAGTACAAATACAGTACCGTATAAATGTGTTCTGTGTCACCGTGGCTTTTTAACAGTAGTATGGAGGATATACTTAGTTTTTGATGAACATCCTGTTGACATTTGTTCCCAGTGACTTTGAAGGATTCAAGCTGATCTGCAAGCCTCCAGCCTACATCAAACCTATGCTGATAAAGGAAAAACTTACCCTAGGTAGGTCACTTCTTGAGGCTGAAGGCACAGATGAGAGAGGCATCCTGGGCCAATTAAACCTGCTGAAAGACTAAAAATCATTAATACCAAGTGTTCTCAAAACCAGTCACAATACATACAGATGTTGAAAATGATTATTTTTCCATGTTTTGAGAATGACAGATGTTTCCAATGGAGTCACACCTCTATAAATGATTTACAGTGATATTCTGGTTACCTTTGTAATAGAATAAAAATAATATGCATATTCCCATATACATCTCGTAAATTGCTTTCATGTCTCTCTCCTGCTAGAGAAAACATACAAAAGAACTGTCTCCATATACTTATTTTAATACAAATTTATTTTCCATTTAGAAACTCATTATTTCTTCTATGAAACAGAAAATAAGTGTTTTGGTTTCTGTCAGGCAAAACTTACAATGCCTCAAGCTTGCACTCATATCACGGTTCTTGCAGTTGTGTTTACGTGAAACAACACTGATGCAATTGCTGTCGTGTTGATCCTATATATATTTTTTTTCCTTCTGATATATGTCTGCAAAACTGCCCACTACTTGCCTCTCATACTATATTCAAAGTTATCATGGTGCCAGATTCCAAAGGCTCAAGTTTCTTATTACTGTCCAGTCCAATTTATCAAGCATACTGAAATGACAAGCACAAGACAGAAAGTTCTTGTTGCCCTTGAGCTGGCAAAAAAAGTGGTCTAGTCATCTGAAATTCAAACTAAGGTTTGTAGCTGGATATACTGTTTCATTTGGTGATTTTGTGTTTAAGCAGTGAACTGTTTTGCATATATTTTGATCCATAGGCAAAGAAAATAGATTTATGCTGGAAAATGAAGAAAGGTCCTAATATATTTTGAATTAAGATAAACGTGTTTAGTTCAGCACACTGTATCTATCACAGACACAAGTATTGTTGCTGGAGAAAACTCCACAAAAAGCATTTTATCTCTTGTTGACATGTCTCCAGGTCTCTAAGCAATCACTGACTAATTACTTGAAGGTGAGCTAGTCAGATAGATACAGAAAAAGGTTTGCATAGTTAACTATAGGAGCAAATAAGTATGATCCTTGACAGGTTGGTTCAGTGTCTCTGTTCCTTTTAATGGAGGATAGGGCATGTAGAAAATGGATAAAGCTAAAAGCACTGAATGTTCTAAAACAGGCTATATGCATTCTGGGCTGAAACAGAAAATGCGTGGTTTTCAGCTCCTATATTAACGAACTGTCTAGGAGCAACACACCTATTGATATCTGAAGAAATATCCAGCTCCAGCAATAAGAAAGCGCTAAATAAGACTCAGAGCATGATCAGGTAAGTGCTTGAGAGCCTGATATGCTGATTTTAAAAGTTCAGCTGAGACACGTAATTGATTGTGTGATTCTGCTGCAGTGCAAAATGAAATGGGCTCACAAAAAATGTCCTCTATGCACAAAAAGTATGCACCTGAAAATATGAGAAAAGAGATTGGGAGAATTTTCAGCAATGACTCTATGGTAGAGATGCAAAAGGATAAAGAGAAGGAAAAGACTATTTTTATGTACCTTTTGTTATACAGTGCCAGGCTATAGTTCAGTAAGGCAGAAGTGATTTAACATTTAAAAGTAGAGAAAACACTCTGTACACATTGTGATTACCCTGTGGAACTCTCAGTCATTAAGTATTTCTACACTGAGGAGAGTTGTGGGATTCAGAAAAGAATCAGATGCCTATACTGATGGTGAAAACATCCAGAAATTTGTTAGACATGGTATATATAATCTGTATTTATAGATTTTTTATTGTTGTATGTGAAAATATGTGTCTGTATCTTGTTGAAATTTAGCTAGTTGTTGACCAATAAGATTTAGAATGAAACATGTCATATATACATATATATGCACATACACACAAAAAATCCCTAAGAGTTTTTAGGCATCTTTCTTGAACTGTGCATAGTAATAAGGAGCATAAGGGAGGCCTTGGGACTGGTGACGCAGCAACAGAAAATTCATAAAACAGAGGCATGCTGAAGGACAAAGGGAGAAATCAGCATCTTTTTTTGGCTGTCAGCATCTCTTCTACGTAGCATAGTTTATAAAAGGGAAAATATCTGTGATAAAATATACCCTATTATATCCTTTAATTTTTATTGCTGTCATGACACCTGATAAACTCAAACTGCTGTGTCAGTGACAAACTGTAACTGTTTCTCTTTCTTCCCTTTGCCTTTCCCTTTCCCCTTTCCCCTTTCCCCTGCCTCTAAGAATAATTTAAACAGATTACCACTACAATCCATGTGACAATCGATCACCAATTGACTGATTTATTTTCAGATATACTGTATTAATGCCTATAGATTCACGGATGTACATATGTCATCTCTTTTCAGACTCTTTTCAGCTTGTGCTGTGCACACAGTTCTACGTGCACCTTAGCAGCCTACATATATGATCATTGCTACTATATCACAGAATCACAGAATGGTTGAGGCTGGCAGGCACCTCTGGAGATCTTCTAGCCCAAACTCCTGCTCAAACCACGGCCACCTAGAGCAGGTGCTCAGGGCTGTGTCTGGTCAGGTTTTGAATACCAACAAGAGGGAGACTCCACAATCTCTCTGGGCAACCTGTTCAGTGCTGTCACCCTCATAGTGAAAACACTTTTTTTTCTTATGTTTAAACAGAATTTTCTGTATTTTAGTTTGTGCCATCTTGTCTAGTCATAGGGTCCCATGGAGAAAAGTGTTTCCGTCTTCTTTACTCCCACCATCAGATATTTATAAACATTGATAAGATCAATGGGCCATTTCTTCTTCAGGATAAATAGTCTCAGCATTTTCAGCCTCTTCTTGTATGACAGATGCTTCAGTCCCTTAATCATCTTTGTGGCCCTTTGCTAGACCCACTCCAGTATATCCCAGTCTTGTATCCCCATCTGCACTGGGGCTGAGCAGAGGGGAAAGATCATCTCCTTCAACCTGCTGGCAACGTTCTTCCTAATATAGCCCAGGAGGCTGTTGGCCTTCTGTGCCCAAAGGGCATGTGAGCCTGGGCTGATGTTCAACTTGCTGTCTACCAGGACCCCCAGGTCCTTTTGGCAAAGCTGTTTTCCAGCCAGTCTGCAGCCTGTACTGGTGCATAGGGTTATTCCTACGCAGGTGCAGGACTTTGTTTTTCCCTTTGCTGAACTTAATGAGATTCCTGTCAGCCCATTTTTCCAGACTGTTGAGGTCCCTCTGAAGCACAACCACATGGTTTATCAATCACTTCTCCCAGTTTTTGTATGATGTCCAAACTTGCTGAGGGCACACTCTGTCCCATCATCCAAGTTGTTAACGAAGACATTAAACAGTATTTGTCCCGCTATTCACTGCTGGGGTACACCACTAGGTGTCTTGGATTGCTGGTGCCCTTCTGTGTTGCCTCTCTGGGAGACACTGGGGTTATCTGAGTCCCCTGAGAGAACCACTGGTTGCATAAGTGAGGTTATCTGAAGACATCATCTACTTCTTCCTGATCAGGTGTTCTGAAGCAGACACACACAACAGTATCACCCACTTTAGTCTGCCCTCTAATCCTGACCCCTAAGGTCTCAGCCAGCTCATCATCCGTCTGAAGGCAGACTTCCATACGTTCCTGCTCCTCTTCCATTAAGGGTGACTCTCCCTTCTTGCCATCCTGGCCTGTCCTTCCTAAAGTGGAACATGTATCCATCCAGTGCAGCACTTCAGTTGTGTGAGTTATCTTACCACAGCCCTGTGATGGGTTCGTAGCCCTGCAACTGCACACTGACCTCTAATTCCTTCTTTGCTACCCATGCTGCATGTGTTGGTGTACAGGCGCTTCAGAGAGGCACCCAGCTGTGCTCATTTCCCGAAAAGGGCACAAGCACCTTCCTCACGATACTGTCTTCTCTTCTAAGCCCTCCTTTATTTCTCTGTGTATGCTTGAATTGCACTCCTTTCAGCCTTGTTTTCTTGATTATGAGGATGCTCCAGCCCACATCACCGCACACCCTTTGCTTGACAACTTAATCCACCATTTCCTCACTTGATTGCTGGTTGTTGACTCTCTCCCCTGTTGTTCCTACTTTAAAGGTCTCCTCACTTGTTTGCACGGCCTGGTGGCAAAGATACTTTTGACCCACTTTGTCAGGCGGATCCTGTCTCTTCCCAGCAGTCCTCAATCCTTGGAGACTCCCATGGTCATAAAAATCTAGATCCCTGTCTCCAATGCCAGGTACACAGCTGGTTGTTGACCCACAGGATCAGCAGGTCACCAGCAGGATCAAGAGGAAAAATGCTTGTGCCCTTGATGATCATCCCCAGAGCCATATAGTCACACTTGATATGCTCTAGGTCTTCCCTGGTGTGCAGAAGAGCAGCTGAGTTAATAGTCATCCCAAATCTGAGCCCTGGCAAGCAGCAAATCAACCCAAGCGACAGGTCGGGACAGCTGACAGGAATTCAATCTTCTCGCCATTTCTGATGCTGCAGAGGATGCTGATTTCCTGTCACAGCTCCTTTACCTGGCAAGACAGGCCCTCCACCAGTGCACTCCCCCTGCAGCTAAGAGGATGATTCTGTGTTTCTATGATTAAGTCTTTGTGGTTAAACAGCAGGGAACCGTTTTGTTTATTCAGCAGTAGGTTAGGTCTGGAGAAGGAAAGGAGTGAGGGTGGAATGGGTACACATGACCTCAAATATGAGCAGAATGTCAGACTTTCAAGAACGTGGCTAAACCCAGAGAGGTGTACTAATGTGTTCCACACCAAGGAAGGTGTGACCTGGGCAGAGAATAATTGATACCAAAGACAAATAAGACTTTTTTTTTATTTATTTATTCTTTTTTTAAAAAACATACAGACTCACATTCTAGTGTCTACGGAGTTTTCCTTTATTGTAATTTGAGACAGAGTGGCAAAGACCCCGCTTACAGGTAGAGAAAGAGGAATAGCCTTTAAAATGTAATTTTTCCACAGAAACCAAGAAGTATTTATACACACTGATTAGCAGCCACTGTCTTTTTAAAGAGACATGAGATAAAATGTCATTGTAGCAGACTTGTTGCCATTGTTCTCTGCTGTATTTTTAGCAACTGCATAATAAATAATATCTGAATATAACAAAGTGAAAATGAGGAAACATTCAAAAACACCCCACCAAACCCCAAAATTGGAATAGAGAGCTACCTTGATTATTTTCATAGTGACTACATTCTCTATTGGTAACATACAGTACCTGTATGTTAAAAACTTTGTTCCATTCTATTTCATTATTTTAAATGTTAACATTATATAAAAAAAAGGGGGGAAAAAATGTATATCTGTTCATGTTGTGCAGGTGATGGGGAGACAAAGTTCTGTGAGTGAGGAATCATCTTACACAACATGTGGCCTGAGTGTTACTAGAGTGCTGGAAAACAAGGACAAAGACGGAAGTCCCACGGTAATTTCCCCCCTCCTTCCCCCGCCTTGGATACATTTAGGTTACTTTAGTTAACAAATCATGACACCAGCTGTATTTGAAGTAGATATTAATTTATATATTGATGTTAATATAAGCACTGTCGGATGTGAGTAGTTGAAATATTCTGGAAAGCTTCAATCCTCACCATGAATATTGCCCAGAAGTAGATGCCTTGGAGAACCTTTTTATACAGTGGACACTGTATTGACTTTGCAGTAAAATAAGATATTGATAGCAAGTCTAGACTAGTCATGTCTGGTGCAGCATAGCTCTTACCATTAGAGTTTCTGACAGGTGCAGTATTTGTGCTCCTGACAAAATAATGAAAAGTAAGCCTCTAGATTTAGTTCTTCACTGAGGGCTGGGTAGAGCTGAGACCTAAAGATGACCCTCATAACGTAAGAAAACACTGATTTTATATAGATTTTATGACATTTAAGTTTGTTTGTGATTTCTTTTTTTCCTTCTCTGGATTTTCATAGCAACAAGACTTTGAACAAATTACTTCATTATTAAAAGAAAGATTTCAGAGAACAGGAAAGATAAATAGTACTAAAGTCCATGAATCTGGTGTTCATGAAAAATACTGAAAATCTATGAGTAACCATCAGTATATCATAAGTTGGCTTTATCATCTCTTCTGTACACATGAAGGGAATATGTTGTTTAAATGATACAGTATACTGGTGCTTTATCTTCTTCATTGGAAAAATCTAAATTTAGTATGCATTTTAACAGGTCGTAATTCTGATATACACTATGATCAGACATATTATGCATATGGAGACTCAGTGGCTTGAATGATTAGGTCAAATACCAGTCTGAGGTGGGATTTTTGTTTTAACATCAGGTCTAGTTACTGATATTCAGACTTTCAAAAAAGGCCGAAGTGGATGTGGATTCACATTCTTGCTACATACATGTTTCTACAAATCAAAATCGATTTATTTTTATCATGTTATACAGCAGAAAAGAATATGGATATATATTTCTTTGATAAAAACTTGTTGCTAGGGGTAAGCTCCAGATTTTTCATGTTTTCTGCATGTATTTATTGCATGTCATGTAACAATATAAGGTTCACGGAGATGGAAAGGGGAAAGTGAAGCAAATGTTGCAATGATGAACTTTCTACATTTTTGGTGAGTGTTGTAAAAATACATAATGTAACTGTGACAGCTAACTACTGTGACATCCTTAGTTACAACCCATGAGAAAAGGTGAGCCAGAAAAACAGTAAATGCTGGAACTTGCTCTGGAAAGCAAGAAACCACTCAGCAAAACAGAACTTTCCTCAGTTTTAGTGCCAGCACTGAAAAAACTTCAGTTGTGCTAGAAAGGAATGCTTGTGATTTCTTCAGGAAGCCATGTATAACAATTTTGAAAAGGTGAAGGGGACTGACTTAGCAATATTTAGATACAGATAATAAAGCTGTTCAACTTAGTGACAGCTCCAGAGCAGTCCTTCTCCAAAAGGAGGCTTCTACAGTCAGAGAGCAGCTTTTCTCACTGTGGGTTCTTCATCATTCAAAATTCATGAGTGGAATTGCTGTTTTATCCTCACAGCTTTTGATAGCATCAGACCTAAATGCAAAGTTGGTATCGCTTCAGGTCCTTTCATGGGACATTTGAGAAGTTGGGCAGAGTAGAAGAACTTCTGTACCCATAGAAGGGCTAACAATCAGATGGTAGCAACGATAGTAGAGATTGATTGCCCCATGTTTGCTAAAGTGCGATTGAAATCAAACCCCCCCCCAAGGCACCATACAGTGGGCATTCTCTGTAATGTTGAAAGAGTTTGCATAGTGCAATAAAATATAATTAAGCAACACTGAGTTTGTTATGAATTTGTCAACAATTCAGATGTTCCTCAATAGTTTGAGTTGTTCATTAGCATGAAAAATAACAGTCTTTATCACATTTACATTCATCTTAGCAGTATGGAATGAGAGAAAATAGCAAGAAGACATATAAAAGCTGTCTGTATAACAATGCAATAGCAGTTAAGAAATATAATAAAATGAACACAACCACCTAGAATTATACGCTAATTAGAATGATTTGTTTGCCCAGAAAAACAGAGTTTGATCTAAGCTCTCGGTTACTTACTGCTGAGCACAGACTGTTGCGCAAAGGGCAGACAAATTTTCTGGGTCCATCTATCTGCCAGAGTGATCCTATTCATAGTGTTTTCATACATGATGTTGAATTGGTCAGCTGAACCAAACATTTTGCTTAATGTTTAAGCACCTAAAACCATGGTTTAATTATTGAGCATGGAAAGACCTCATCCCTCTCAATGGTAATAATGATCCATTAAAAAAAAATTATTTTAGCTTTTTATATAGGAGTAGAGACTGGAAGAAAGTAATTATTGAGTCATTGAATGAAGTGTTCCACAGCTGTAGGCAAATATTAAATGCAGTGGTTTCCATTTCCTTTTAGCAAGACACTACAGCTGCCATCTCTTCTTTTCAGCATGAAACAGGAAAAAAAAAAAAAACCAAACAAACTATAAACCAAGCATTAAATAACTTTTAACATAGATTTGGGTTTTCTTCCCCTTTCATCACTTAAATGAAATCAACATATTTTATTGTCATTGCTTCTGAAAGCCTTGGACCAGCTGTTGTATTGTTGAACTAATCACATTCTAGATTAACCTTACTGACTTTAGAAGAATTAGTTGGAATTACAGTAGTATCACATGGTGCATAGTTCAGGCCACTGCTGAGATACCATTAGAATATTTTTGTCTGCAGTTCAAGAAATATGCAATGTAATACAGTGTATCATAAGGACTTTCTAATACATTATGACACTTCTAGTTCCACTTACACTTCTGGGAGGAAGAAAAAAAAAAGAGAGAAAAATGGGCTAGAAGCCTTAAAAGAGTCTGTCTTTAGTTAGTACTATTTAATGTAGTTCTTGTAGTTTTCTGAATCATCTGCCACCCTTTAGCACTGAAAACTTCATTAAAGTGTTTTGTTGCCTACAGAAGGAACTTTCAGTCTATTTTATTTGATAGTTAACTAAAGTGTACATTTTCCCTTTCTTCCCTTTCATGGTCAATTAATTTCCCTTATAAAGCCAATCAGTTTTGTAACCACTAACCAATGTTACTCCATGAGACTAAGAGCTAGAATCTGTTCCCAAGCTATGTCTCTGTGAACTCTGCTAATAAAATGGTCTTTCTCAACACTGATGAGGGCCAGAACACTGTGAACTCAGAGGCTCCTATTGATCTAAAGCAAAGCAAAGTTAAATAGTCTTGCATACAATCTATGTAGCATGTACACCCCAGTGCAACTGCCAGCGTTTTGAGAATGGATGTGGGGTGCATGGCCTGGCGTGGAGCATGGCACTCCCTGGTGCCTAACTGGCTCTAAGGACTGTATATTATTGCACCAAGGCTGCTGTAAATTAGTCAATAGTCCCCAGTGGTCTGTTCCAAGATTGAGGGACTGGCATAATACAGGAACCTGTGCTGTACATCAGTCTTCATCAGAAGATTAGAAAGTGGGATGATTGAAAGTGATGCCCAGAGAAAATGGTGTAAGTTTCATTGCACTGAGAATGGGAGAAGTTCCTCAACAGTAGAAGGGAGACTGCATTTCTCATCAGCATTCAAAATCACAGAAGGATGTACAAAGAAAGGTGAAGAGACTGACACAGGAGGTGTTGACTTAAGGATCGGTCATAGCTGTCAGGTAATCACAGAGGCCTAAATAACATTATGATTTAAAAGAAATATGAGCTGTTTTATGTAGAGGAGTGGCAGAGATCTCCTTTCCTTCCAGCGTGATCATGTCTATAGAGAAAAGGAGGGACACAAAGTCAGGGTTCCTACGCAAAAGAGACACCTGAGAATTTTCTTGGAAAATCCTTTATTGTTTTAGTGAAATATCTCTGTCTTAAAGCTCAATAAGTTCCATATGATGTATGTATCAGGCTTGAGTGGACCTGAAATGAAGAGTAAGGGCTCAGACTAACCTATGGTTTAATGAACCGATGCTCATGGTATTTACTTGGTAGGTGAGAGAATCACACTTGGAATTGTCATGCCTTACTCACAATAGATGCTTAAATCTATTCTGTTTGCTTCAAGTGAATACTTCCTCTATTAGGTTACATAGAGTAAAATCTGCTCATTCATCTTCGCTGGAGATTGTCCACATTTTGTAAGTAATTCAGTATGTGATAAAGCCCTGAACTTTCCTGACTTGAACTTCCAGCTTCATTAAATCAGGTGGAGCAGCTGCACTCTTACTAACCCTCTTTCTTCCTACTCTTCTCCCTCTCTTTTCCATCACTTCACTTTTGAAAGTTTCATTTCATCAAGAATGAAAGTAATTTTAAATCATAAAAATGATTTTTTAACTTGCTCTTGGTAGGCATGATTTTGTTTGTTTGTTTTGTTTGTTTGTTTTTTGTAGATTCATGTATATCTTGAGCTGTGTAAAGTAGAATAGATTTTATCTTTGAATCTCTGTTCAAAATATGTATCCAGAAATTCTATGGCTCAAGAACTGCATGGCAGAATGGATGGACACATCAATGGAATCTCCTGAAATTAATAAAAGTTTACAAATGTATTAACCTAGAGCTGGGATCTGAATAAAGGGATTCAATATCTAGCAGGTGAATTTGGACAGACAAATCTCTGTGTCCTCAGAAATGCCAAGGATTAGCACAACTTCTTTCAGGTAAGAGAACAATTTCTACTAGTATTGAGATAATTAATACATAGAAATCAAGTCCAGAGCTTATTGAAAATGGTTGTTTTGAGGATTGCTACCTCAACTGAGGTATAATAAGAATAATTTTGATCATGTTGTTGCTAACTTTATCATGGCTTCTAACACAACTATAATGAACACAGATGAAGCTGTACATGAATTTGTTACTGCTTTTCTCAGTTCAGCTGTAATCCTTTCTATACCAATTGATTGTCATGTTGAAAAAAATCAGTTTCCATAAAAGTAGACCTGTTCTGCAGGGCTGGCACTCTCCTTCACTGTCTAAGTATGCATTTCCAGATAAATATTAACATTTACTAAGTGATCCATACATTTTTACTTAGACATTTAAGCTTACAGGTTCCTGAATCTGTATCACATGCAATGAATTATTCAAGATGAAGGTTTTTGGAAGTGAATGTTGGAATATCTCACAGACTTGTCACAGTCAAGATATTCTCGCACTGTTTCAATCTGTCCATGTTGCAAAATGAATTATGGATAAATTTGCATTTCCCGGAGGTTCTTCACACATATCTGGGCCTAGGTCAAGCAGATAATGTGACACTGTAGGACACTTGAGCACATTTCCAGAGGCTTTAAGGCTCCTTATAATTTACGTAATTTACATAACTTGCAGAAAAAATTAATGCAAAGTAATATAACATTTATTTGGAAAACTTATGCTTTTTTACAGATGAAGTCAAAATTTGAAGGGAGCTTGGCAGGGCTCAGCAAGAGTCAGCAGAAAGAATGAAGTGAGCTGAGGCAGCAACACAAAGCAGCATGGTTGTTCAACAGGGAGGGAAAGAAAATCCGCTCCAGCAGCAAAACTGCCTGCCTGGAGTGAGCAGCAGAGTCATGTAGTCTTCTCGTAGTCAGCAGCAGTCAAAGGACAGCTGAACCAGCAATCCACATTTTAAGGAACAGAAAGAGGAAAATAATCAGGCTCAAAACATCAAGTCCTTATTGACCTAAAGAAAAGAGGTCTTCAGGGTAGTTTGATAAGACTATGCAATAACTTAACTAAAGGAGAAGGACAATGTGACATAAGTGTCCCAAAGAAGATGCCACAAAACCACAAGCGAATAGAGACTATTGCCTGTCTCTTTGATTGCGAGTTGTGCAATCTGCATTTCTTAGAACTGAGCACAAACTGGGTAGATATTTATGTTAAATATGTATCCGACTTGCATCCTGATGGTCTGGTTCAGTTACTAAAAATGACAGCACGTATTCTTTTTGTCAAATACTACTACAGGTCCATTAACTGTTTTAGCAATGCTCAGAAGCTTTCCTGAATTCCAGCTGAACTCTTATGAAACATTCCTATTTCTGCTCCTTTGCAGTTTCTGCTACTGTTTCTTTGGGGTCTCTGTGGAATCATTGGGTAGGGTTGGAGCAGGGGAAGCTGCCTCTGCAAATTCTACCTGTCTATCTGCTTGTTGCTAAGGATTGGTTGTCATCTACCTCTTCTTTTCCTCAAAATCTCTTCTTCAGAATTCTGTACTTCACAGACATGAGGAGTAACCTTTCTGATAGCTGTAGTGTTTTAAAGTTCATGAAGTGTCTGTGTAGAAATGAACTGTAGCTCCCCTTTATAATGGATTTCATGCTCTTGAATCCCTGTTATACCATGCATTTTTTCACATCTTTATCAGTTTTTCTTGCTGCATGTTACAATTTGTTCTACTATCTGCTGCAGTTGTGCTAAATTGAGAATCTGCTTTCACCTGCTAACCACAATTTCAATGGTGAAGTACTGTGCCTTAAAGGTGATGCCCTTAAGTTTAGCAGACCTAAACCCTTACAACCCCTGTAACCTTTTGAATTACCTTTTAACTGTCTTCATTTCTTTCTTCATCAAGTTGTTCAATAACAGATACCTGTGATGTTAAATGCTGAAAAACAGACCCTCCTGAAAAAGAAGTTTAAATAGTTTGCAGGAGACTCTGTTTCTTTTGTTCATTAAATTGTGAACTATTATCAGACAAAAACTTCGACAGTTCCATGTTGTTGTGGTTTAGCCCCCATCAGCAACTAAGCACCACACAGCTGCTCAGTGGGATGGGGGAGAGAAACAGAAGAGCAAAAGTAAGAAAACTCATGGGTTGAGATAAAGACAGTTTAAAGCAAAAGCCACGCATGCATGCAAAGCAAAACAAGGAATTCATTCACTGCTCCCCACGGGCAGGCAGGTGCTCAGCCATCTCCGGGAGAGCGGGGCTCCACCATCTGTAACTGTTACTTGGGAAGACAAACGCCACCACTCCAAATGACCCCCCCTTCTCTCTTCTTCCCCAGCTCTATATGCTGAGCATGACGCCATACCATATCGAACATCCCTGGGGTCAGCTGGGGTCAGCTGTCCCGGCTGTGTCCCCTCCCAGCTCCTTCTGCCCCCCAGCCTCCTCGCTGCTGGGGTGGGGTGAGGGGCAGAAAAGGCCTTGGCTCTGTGTCAGCCCTGCTCAGCGGTAACTAAAACATCCCTGCATTATCAAACCCTGTTTTCAGCACAAATCCAAAACACAGCCCCATACTAGATACTGTGAAGAAAATTAACTCTATCCCAGCCAAAACCAGCCCACATGTCCTATAAATACAGATTTAATGTACACTTATGAGATACTACACTATACCCCTTAACTGTATTGCAAATATACACTAAGATTTTTATATTTGGTTCTCCAAGAATCCAGTCTCAAAGAAATATGAATAATAATACAACATCAAACTGTTTTAGCCAGTACCTGTAAATATAGAGCAAATTTGTAATTGTATATAACAGATTCAGGATCTCTCTTTGACTTTTGAATTTAACCTGCTGGTAAATGCTTAGCATATTTATGGGCTTAGCAATTACAACAAATGTAACCAGCTTCATTTTCACTTTTGATTTTCAGTTCAGGAAGAACTATTTTTCCCCTGAAGGCATTTTTGATGGGGATCTTAGTTTTCTTGTTTTCTCACTCAAAAGCTCACAGCTGTTTCCCATCCAATATTCACTTCAGTATCAATATCCAATGTATAAATCAGAAATTGTTCCCTCTGTGTGTAGGGCAAGATGTCAGCCTTCTGTCGTATGTGCTTTTACCTCTTGAAGATTTCGTCTCTCTCTAGAAGTCCTTTTCAGATTTTTTGCACACTTTTAATGCAGAGCACTGATATACCTGTTAAATTGCAAAATATTGTAAAATTGTTAAATTCATGCTGTCTAAATACGGATGTTAGGTGTTTGGATCTATGCATGTTTCTAGAGTTAATGCACTTTCTGTCCATCACAACTTCTTGTTATTATGTGATGTTTCACTCTTTATTTTGTCTTTCCACTTTCCAATTTCTGCTTGTGATAATCTGTTTATCCAGTGTAACTGCATCTCAGATTTCTTCTATCATCTTTTTGACATGTCCTTACTGCTTTTTCTGATTTAGGTTTCCATCTTGTAGCTGTCATTGCAATAGCTTTTTATCTTTGATTCCAATCACTGTTTGATCTCTTCTAATGGAATCAGTCAGTATGCCATAATTACATGGCTGACTTGTTAAGTGACTGTCAGTCAAATATTCCTCAAATTTTGAGAAATGAAAGAAATTTTGTTCTTTGATAGGTGCATATGGTGACAATGATGTCCTTCAAAAGTTTCACTTTTCTTATGACTACAGTATTTTTCGTGCACACTCTCAGAAGCATTTCTTCCATTCTCTTTTAGTACTGTACTAACAAGGAAATGGAGAACTTCAGATACTGCTATTTTTTTAAATTTTTTGTAACTGTTTTTGAGTCCAGCTGGTCATGCATATTTCCAGAATCCTGCTTAAATATTCTCCATGACTCTGCAGCATTGCCAAAGAACTTTAGTTACTTCTTACTCTCAATAGTATTCTTCTCTCTGTCTCTATTTCTTTGAAAACCTGCTTTTTTCAAGAGCTCACTTTGATATAATGCAACAGCTGTAGAATGTCTGGTTCTAGAGCAACTGCTATGAGGTTAGAAACACTGCTTCTGTATGATGTTAATTTCTTTGCTTATGTAAAAAATAACCAACATATCAAACCTTTTCAAAAACTACTGGCAAGAGTAATAAAACTGACTTCCTGTCAAGGAAAGTATTAAGTGTTGAACTGCTGCTCTAATCAGTCTTCCCTTGAGA
The DNA here is from genome assembly GCA_000699545.1 of Podiceps cristatus. Lineage (NCBI taxonomy): Eukaryota > Metazoa > Chordata > Aves > Podicipediformes > Podicipedidae > Podiceps > Podiceps cristatus. The sequence goes on along the minus strand of JMFS01100603.1, from coordinate 10,317 downwards.
TTTTTTTTTTTTTTTTGGTGGTCCACCTTGCTGCTTTGTCTCTCATCTGCTGTGCTCCAAGACTGTAGTCTTCCTGTGAAGCTGGTTTACGTCTTTCTGTTCCAAAACGACAGTGCTGTTCAATGCGCAGTCTGACAGTGATGTTCAGCTAAAACCAAAACAAGAGTCAGAGCTCACCTTGAAACCAGAACTGCGATTGCTTGCAAGATCATACGCTTCAAGGTCACACTGAGATAAAGTACATCACCAGCTCAGATTGCTGAGGAAAGTATTCCTGCAGAGAGACATCATGGTTGTCATTTGAGATGATATGATTTACTATGCCATTTCTGTCCATATTTTTTAGTGTGGGCATTTAGCAAACTCTATACAGCCAAGGTGAAGTTTCTGAGAAAAGACTAGAAAAAACAAAGAGGGATAATTGTGGGATTACTGTTATATAACAGTGAGTGATTCAGTTCAGTTTGCTATTTTGGCCCTACTGTGAGAAATGGGATCAGATTGCATTAGGGATGGCTGCAGGACATGCTGACCGCAGTCTCTTTGCTGACCTGAGGTGAAAAGGGTCATCAACACATCATAAAGTTTGAGAGCTGCTAAGAAAGTATCAGAAAGGTCATTAGTTAGGCTGTCAGCATCTTCTTTCACCTTTCCCCTGAATCCCTCAGAGATCCTTGGGTCTAGCCCTTCATCTGTCAGGCTGGGAATTTCAAAGTCTTTGCTGCAATGCTGTATTTAGGAGAGCATGGAGAGACAAAAGTCTACTTCTGTTTTCTGAGTTAATGAATCTCAGTAACTCTGAATGAAGCTGCATCCCAATGATACCTATAGACAACAACCAAAATCATGATGAACATGTTCTGAAGAAACCCTGGAAACTGGAAAGATGATCTAGAGGAGATAAAAAATATACAGTATGTATATGTATGCAATGTTGAAAAGGATGGGGTGAGCTGGCCACAGCAAGCATATAATGTCATATGTTTTACTGAAAACACTGCTCAGTCATGTTCAGAGAGGGAATAGTGTATTTAGGTGAGAAGACATCATCTGCAATGCTAGTAAGATGAAGTAGGATTTCGTTACCTTCCTCTTGTCATCAGCTGCAACATCGCTGGCTCCTGTATTCCCCTCAACATCCTGCAGCAGGCAAGCAGGTGTCTGGTACAGAGGCTTCCTGGAAGATTACGTGCAAACAAAGCCTGCTGGGACTCCCAGAGCACCTGCTGCCCATAGACACTATGGTGAGGAACCTGAACGGGCTGTACTGGGCTTGTCCTTTTCATATAACTTTCTGTAGGTACTGCTGGGCAGCATATAGGTCTTCATGAAACTTTTGGTATGGCACAGTGCAGTTCTTATTTTGTTTTGTGTAAGTGTTGGGGAGAATAGAAGATGCAGGTATCAAGCTTCCCCTTCTTAAAGTTTTAAGTTACTCTCATATTAGTTTCCTGCCTTTGTAAAGGATAAGCTCAGTGCATTAAGTCATGAATGACATCTTTAGTATATTCTGTGACGTAGGTGTGCTTTCCCTCTGATGCACCCAATTGCACAGCTTTGTCATTTTTACTGCCTGGTCATCTCATAATTCAATGATCTCTTCTTAATGAACATGAAACCACAGGCTTAAGCCATTTAAGAAGGTCATTTGAATGACACCGACTCACCCACATTGGATGTAGGCACTAAGAAGCTTCCATAGGCACCTAGTCCTGTTGTGGACCTATTTCTGTGTCACATACCACGATTGTGTGATGTGTCTCCTCACCTCAGGTACTTACATTGCTAGACACTGATGGATAAGGCAGCTCAGACAGGTCTGTATTTCTGTGTCTGTGAGATCGTATAATATTTGGCTTAAAGTACTACAGTATTTGGATAAATATGAAGTTTTGAAACTATCGAGCAAAAATTAGACAGAATCAGGGTAGGTATGCAGGTAATCCAGGAAAGAAAGAAAATGGTTCTTGGTTACTTCTGCAATTTAAGTAAGTTCTTGACAAGCTCTTCTGTGAAACCACAGTAAAGAAACTAAGTGTAGGAAATTTAGTAAACAACAGAGTTTATCTTAAAACACCACCAGTGAAATACTCCATCATTCACTTGTTGATTCCCTTATCTATTCATCTGGTGATTAGTGTCGTATTCCTTTTGTCACAAAACATGTTCCTGCTGAGGAAGTCACATTAAAATGGCAGCCTGCACTGAGAGACATCAGAAGAATTCACAGCTGGGCAGATGCTGAAACAGTGCTAGGTATAATACCGCATTTCTAAAAAGCTTCATAGCAATTCATTTGTGGATTTAGCCTTTATAACATTTATCCCAGCATATTCAAATGATTTCTCTTTAGTTTTTTTAGTTAGGCGTCCAAACATACATAACTATGCATTGTTCTTTGTGAACACTCGACTGGAGTGCTCTGGGTATTAAATAATGATCTCAGATGTATTAGTAATTTTTTCCTCCTCTTCAGAGATATAGGAGATCTATTGCATTGGAATCGAGATGCAAATCGCCCTTGTCTGGATTTGCAAAGCAATCAGTTTTTGCAACTGACATATTTATGAAAAGCTGTATTAAGCCTCTTTTTCCTCCTATCTCTATCTGGGAAAGAGAATATACTTTTTTGAATGATCCCGCCAAACTGAGACTATTTGTCATGTGGGAAGACCATGGCATTCATCTGTTAGGATGCACCATTAAGATACAATGGGTGAAACCCTCACAAGTAAACAGCATTGGGACTGTTTGTCTCACCTGCCTCGCCTCCGTTCTGGATGCCCTTTCTCTCACGGTTTGCGCCTGCAACTTTAACTGTGTTGGCTATGAGTGTCTCTCTCACATCTCTCCTGGGCATTTCCAGGAATGTTAAGTGGGTGCTCTTCAGTACATCTTTTGAATGGAGGAAGTGATATTTGCCTTAGATGTATATTCTTGTCTAATGACAAGTCTAATAACATAGCCAAGTTTCCTCATATTTACTGCAAGCTTGGAGTAAATGCATGTGTATATTTAGTGGATTAAAAGACACTTGGTAACTTGTTCAGTCATAAGAATGTGATTATGTGCTTGATGTATGCCTCAGCTCAGCCAAGAATGTAACACACAGTGACATGTACATCAGCAAAATCTGAGAGGCCTAGCTGTGCCTTACAGCAAACATGCAGGCAGGATGCTTAGGCTGTCAAACAGCAATTCTTTTGTGAATCATCCTATGCAAGGAAAGTTCTTTATATCTACATAAAATCAAACTTAAGTTTCTAAGGATTGTACTTTGCCTGTCCACTACTGATACCCAAAAGCAGATGAGCATTTGCCTAGCAGGATCATTCTGAATCCCTATACAGTAAATGGAAAGTAAATAAGATACCTAGGCTCAGGACTGTAGATTTTTGACTGCAGTTGTGCTATAAAAAATGTGACAGCTTGTAGGTTAGGTATTTGTTGCTGGATATACAGTACTGACTGCATTATATGACTGACTGCAAAGCTGGTCATAGAGTTTTGCAAAAGGTGAATAGTTAAATAACCTGCCAGGATATACAAATGGGGCATTTGTGCACTCCACCTCATATTTAGGGCTTGAAAGGGGAGAAAATACATCTATTGCAATAAACTCAAAATACAACCATTTGGTGCCTGTAGGAAATCTTAGGTGAGGCATTTACTGACATCAGTAAAAGCTGGAATCAGGTTTAGGAAGGCAAAGGAGAGCTGTTGAATTGCTAATTGGAAATTGACTGCTATACACAATCAACTGCTTGCTTTCCCCTAGTGGAAAAAATAAAATTATAGAAATGACCACATTTGAGAGAACAATACGTGTAATTAAGAATCATATCATAGAATCATAGAATGGTAGGGGATGGAAGGGACCTTTTTTTCTTTTTTTCTTTTTTTTTTTTAATAGGATAAGTCTTGAAAAGAGTAAATCAGAATTATTTATGAAATAAAATCAAACTTATTTGTGTTTACCTTAAAATTCAGGATATTCATAGTAACATCACAACTGAGAGGTCTAGATTTGTGTGGAAGTAGTTGGCGTTTTGGAAGAGAGGTTAAATTACTTGGGAGAGGGTTGACAGTTGGAGTTGACAGTACTAGTTACACAGGTGGGTAATATTTTTTAGTAATATTGCATTTTCCTGTATTGTATAGCTCTGTATGGGAAGCGTCATCCTTAGAATCATAGAATGGTAGAGGTTGGAAGGGACCTCTAGAGATCATCTAGTCCAACCCCGCTTCTACAAAAAGCAACAAACTACAAAAGTTTGTTCTATATAATTTACAAAATATATACTTTTCAATAAATAAAAATGAGAAAAATAAGCTATTTGAAGTTCTTAATTGCCACACAGCTACCTGTTGCATATCATTATGCCCCTTCATTTATAATATTTTCTAATTTCTTCCTTTATTCATACTATAATGGAATCTACAGATTGTTTGTACACTCCTGTTCACAGGACTTATAGTATAGCTCAATATGAAAGAAATCAATATAATCTTACATCCCCTCACATTAGGGGGCGATTACATTACATTGCCTAAAGCATGGTGCGCAGGAATGTGTCCAGGCAGGCTTTGAATATCTCCAGAGAAGGAGACTCCACAACCTCTCGGGGAAGCATGTTCCAGTGCTCTGTTACCTTTGCAGTAAAGAAGTTTTTTCTCATGTTTATATGGAACTTCCTGTGTTCCAGTTTGTGCCCGATGCCCCTTGTCCTGTCGCTGGGCACCACGGAAAGTTTGGTTGAATCCTCTTGTCATCCATGCTCGATATATTTATAAGCAAGGATGAGATCCCCTCTCAGTCTTCTCTTCTCCAGGCTGAACAGTGCTAGGTCTCTCAGCCTGTCCTCATAAGAGAGATGTTCCAGTCCCCTTATTATATTAGAACCCCCCCACTGGACTCTCTCCAGTAGCTCCCTGTCTCTCTTGAACTGGGGAGCCCAGCACTGGACACAGGACTCCAGATGGGCCCTCACCAGGGCAGAGCAGAGGAGGAGGAGAACCTCCCTTGATGTGCTGGCCACACTTTTCTTGATGTACCCCAGGACACCATTGGCCTTTTTGGCTGCAAGGGCCCACTGCTGGCTCACGGACAGCTCGCCGCCCACCAGGACTCCCAGCTCCCTTTCCTCGGAGCTGCTTTCCAGCAGGTCAAGCACCATCCTGTACTGGCACCTGGGGTTGTTTCTCCCCAGGTGCAGGACTCTATGCTTGCCCTTGTTAAACTTCATCTGGTTTCTCTCCGCCCAGCTCTTGAGCCTGTCCAGGTCACGCTGAAGGGCAGCACAGCCTTCAGGTGAGTCAGCCACTCCTCCCAGTTTGTGTCATCAGCAAACGTGCTGAGGGAGCACTCTGTCCCTTCGTCCAGGTCATTGATGAATATATTGACTAAGATTGGACCCAGAACTGACCCCAGGGGAACACCACTAGCTACAGGTCTCCAACTAGACGCCGCACCATTGATCACCACTCTCTGAGCTCTGTGGTTCACCCAGCTTTTAATCCACCTCACCATCCACTTGTCTACCCCACACATCCTAATCTTACTTATGAGGATGTTGTGGGAGACAGTGTCAAAAGCCTTAGTGAAGTCGAGGTAGACAACATCCATTGCTCTCTCCTCATCCACCCAGCCAGATATGCCATCACAGAAGGCTATCGGGTTGGTCAAGCATGACTTCTCTATGTTGACTGTTACAAATAACCTTATTATCCTCCACATGCTTGGAGGTGACATCCAAAATAAGCTGTTTCATCATCTTTCCAAGAATGGAGGTGAGGCTGACTGACCTGTAGTTCCCCAGATTGTCCTTCTTGCCTTTTTTGAAGACTGGAGTGACACTGGCTTTCTTCCAGTCCTCAGGCACCTCTCCTGATCTCCATGACTTTTCAAAGGTGATGGACAGTGGCTCGGCAATAACATCTGCCAGGTTTCTCAGCACATGTAGGTACATTCCATCAAGGCCCATGGATTTGTGGGTGTCCAGCTTGGCTAAAATATCTTTAACCTCAACTAGGGGAAAGTCTTCCTTTTTCCAGACTTTCTCTCTTAAGTCCATGGTCTGGGATACCTGAGGGCCAGCCTGAGCAATAAAGACTGAAGCAAAGAAGACATTCAGTAGCTCCACCTTCTCTGTATCCTCTGTCACTAGGGTGCCAAACTCATTCAGCAGCAGGCCCACATTTTCCCTAGTCTTCCTTTTGCTGCTAATGTACTTGAAGAAGCCCTTCTTGTTGTCCTTGGTATCCCTTGCCAGGTTTAATTCCAAGCGGGCCTTAGCCTTCCTTGTTGCATCCCGGCTTGTTCTGACAGTATTCCACTACTTCTCCCAAGTGTCCAGTCTCTTTTTTCACAATCTGTGAACTTCCGTCTTCTGACAGAGTTTTTCCAGAAGTTCCTTGCTCATCCATGCAGGCCTCCTGGCTCCTCTGCTTGATATTCTACTCGTTGGGATGCACTAATCTTGACCTTGGAGGAAGTGGTTCTTGAATATTAGCCAGCTCTCTTGGTCCTCTCTACCTTCTAGAGCTCTAACCCATGGTCCTTGAAGAGGATAAAGTTAGCTCTCCTGAAGTTCAGGGTAGTAATCCTACTTGTTGCCCTACTTCTTCCATGCAGGATCCTGAAACTGAACATTTCGTAGTCACTGCAACCAAGGCTGCTCCCAGCGTTCACATCCTCAACCAACCCTTCTTTGTTAGTTAGTACCAGGTCCAGCAGCGCTCTGCCCCTTGTAGGCTCGTCCACCACCTGTGACAAGAAGTTTTCGTCAATGATCTGCAGGAAACTCCTGGACTGTGTGTTCCTGGCTGTGTTGTCCTTCCAGGAAATATCAGGGTGGTTGAATTCTCCCATGAGAACCAGGGCCTGTGATTGTGAGGCTACTGCTAGCTGCATGTAGAAGGTCTCATCGACTTCCTCTTCCTGATCAGGTGGCCTGTGGTAAACACCCACAACAGTGTCACCCACGTTATCCTGTCCTTTGATCTTTACCCATAAGCTTTGGACCACTATCATCCAAGCTATCATCCACTCCTAGGCAGAGCTCAATACATTCCAGTTGCCCTCTCACATAAAAAGTGTCTCCACCACCTCACCTTGCTGACCTGTCTTTCCTAAAAAGTACATAGCCATCCATGACAGTGTTCCAGTCATGTGGGCTATCCCACCGTGTCTCTGCGATTGCAATGAGATCATGGCCCTGCAACCGCACACAGACCTTAGTTCATCCTCTTTATTTCCCATGCTGCGTGCATTGGTGTACAGGCATTTCAGAGGGGTAGTTGAATGTGCAGGTTTCCTTGGCTGTGAGGGGATCCACAACCCTCCATTAAGGGAAGAAGCATTAAGTTTCTCATTACCAAGGTCTATTTCTATATGGCTTAAAAGGAATACCAAAATCTTTAAAGAAAAGTGTAAACTGGGCTATTTATTCAGAAAGACACAGTGACATACTGCCTTCCTAGTGAAGGCAGTGTAAAGACTGCTTCCAAAAATATTCTGCTTATTCTGTTAGCATGTAAAGAAGCACAATTTCATCTCAGTGAAAGCATTTATTAAATAATTAGGTTATAAAAGTAAAGAAATAATAAGGCCTATGAAAAAACTTTATGAAGAAAGGATTTAATGCAAGTTTGAAAAAGCATGGGTATGGTAAGTTGTGGGAAATCATATTATCAAGTCTGAAAGTATATGTACATGTGTATGAACATCTCTGGACAGTCAGAAAACATTTTCTTCTATTTGTGAGTGCTAATACTAATCTATATGCTAATCTACTAACATTATGTATGAAACAGATAAATGTGTTACTTCCTTACTTATAGGATAGGGTAGAGCTCCTGGTTTAATCTAAGTTAGACTGGGAAATATGCAGGTGGCTTAACTTTATTTTTAACAAATTTAGGTGTTACGTTAGACCAAGAAAGCTATTCAGGCCACCTATTTCGCTTTATCACTTACCTGGGAAATTCCTAATACTTAGAACTGTTTCTATTTTCGATTGCGTACTTCTCTATGTATGCAATAGAATAGTTATCTCTGCATGGTTTGGCTTTTGACCTGCTATATACTCAGATGACAGCTAAACTCCATTACAGTTCAGAGATGTGGCACCCAAACTCTTAAGTCTTCAGAGAGGTTCGGCCCTTGGGGATTCTCAGAGTGGGCACTTCACCGAGCAACCATAGTCAAGGTGGAGGCATCAGAGTTTAGTTCAGAATATGTACAAAACCAGCCCTGGAATTGACACCTTTTTTAAGTAGAGCACATCTCTGGAAAATTAAATGTGAGGTTTTAGGCCTTCTCTGCTCAACTATGCTGCTTCTGCTCCCGAGGATGCTGTAACCACCAAACTGATATGAGATGCTTTAATTTCACTGTTGAACTTGCAGCACTAGGCAGCAAGAACAAGATTCTTAGAGTGAGGGAGCAGATAGAGAAGGGAGAGAGTCTGGGGAAGAAAAGATACCACCTGGGAGCAGGAATTAAAATTTACTGGTTCCTATTTTATTTTAATGTATTCTGCTGATTTATTTGGTTTGCTAGTAAGCGGGAAAGTATGTGTGTGAAGGAGAGGCAAGGAAGGACATTCAGCTACCATAGGCAGGATTGTCAGGGAGTCTCAAAGCCAATCAGCACTAATAAATTTTCCCCAAACTGATCTTTAGTAAGAATTTTTCTCCCCCTTGAGATTAAGCCACTTTTATATAGTGGTATAAACTGCAGAACAGGAGGAGAAGGGCAGCCTCGGTTACCCCACTGGGAGCCCGAGTGTTGCCGAAGAGGCTACACCTCAGAGCCCTTCCTGCCTGCCGGGTGGCGGGGCGGTGGGAGAAGCTGTGCCGGCTGCGCGGTGGTCGGTGCCGGGCCCTCCCGGGCGCACACAGAACCACAGCGCCGGAGACCTGCCACCTCTCCTCCTCAGCCGGGGCTTCCCCCCACCCCCCAGCGCGGCACACGCTGCTGTCTCACAGGTGATACACGTTTGTCCGATGAATATTCCTTTAGCACGAAATGTTCAAAGTTTTAACAAGAAATTATAATGCAATTTAATTAATTCAGTACACAGTAATCCAAAACTCATTTTAAAGTGTTAATTTTATATAATTTCCTATTTTAGAAGGGTAATACCCACACTATCGATATCAAAACTACTGAACTGTTAACACAGCACTTAACACTAGCTGTGCCATAAATGATCAGGGTGACCAGAATAACTCTAATTTTACAAGGCAAAATAATTCTAATGGTTTTAAAACAGTGAATACCAAGATTCTAAGTGTATGCTTAAATTTATCAGTATAAACACCAAGCGTTCACATTTAATCCCTGGTTTTATGAACACTTGCACTTAATTATGTGCTTTATATTTAAATGCATTTTAAAATGCGCATAGGTTTTTGGTTTTGTTTTTTTCGTTAAGGAAGACAATTCAGGACAGATTTGTGACTTTATTAGTCTACTGGAGCGTGATAGTAGTTGTCAGCAAGCATGTCTTTATTATCTGTGCAATTTTAAGTGTTTTAAAAATGCTAATAAATATGGTAGCTACCCTTCATCCTGGTAAAATGGTAGAAACAATGAAGACAGACAGTAACAGAAGTGCCTGCTGAGATTACAGGTCTACATTCCGAATTTCTACTCGAAACTACTAAGTTCTGATTTTTGATTCCTTGATAATAAGAATCTGACTTGGTGGTGTAATTATTAGCTGCAAACTTAATCTCTGTAAGCAGTCAAGGGAGAAGAAGTCAGACACCTCCAAAGAGTAACTCATAAGGCTTAAAAGAACTTTTCTCTCCAGTTAGGGCATATAGCATTTGAATGGTTGTTGAGCTGTTGTCCTGGTTTCCTCTGGGATGGTGCTAATTTTCTTCCCAGTAGCTACTGTGTTTTGGATTTCGTGTGGGATCTGGTATGTGAGGAATGTTGATAATATATTGATGTTATTAGTTTTTGCTAAGAGATCAAGGACATCTTCCAGCTTCTCAGGTTTTGCTAATGTGCAGGTGCAAAAAACTGGGAGGGGAATAGCCAGTATGGTTGACCCAAACTGGCCAAAGAGAGTGTTCCATACCATAGACGGCATGGCCAATGTACGCAGGGATCGGCCGGTGGCTGGGTACCTTTTCATTTGCTGCGTCCTTTTGTTCATTCATGCTTTCTTTCATTCGTTCTTTCATTCGTTTGTTTGTTTGGCTGTTCATTCCCTCACTTCATCTCTCTGGAACTTGCTATTCTGAGATCGCTTCTGAGGAATATTCCTGTCCTGTGATCGCTGCTCAGGACAGGCTGTATTG
>KL280116.1:3316-25122 GCA_000699545.1 Podiceps cristatus | reverse complement strand
AGGAAATTGTCCTCGGGCAGTATGATAAGTTTGGATAGCTGCTGATGGAAGCCAGTTTGGGAATTATTGATTGCTGATCTTTTCATACTGTGCATATTTTTATTTCAGGTTGGTAGGGGTGTGGGATTCTAGACTCTCTCATGTGGTCTAAAAAGATTTATACCAATAAGAATGAATATGATTGGAAAAAGCAAAGTACCATTAACAGCACTCCCTGCTTTGATCTAGCTACTTAGTGTCTTCTAAAATGTAGTTCTTGATTGTAGAAATACTTCTGGAAAATAAAATCAGACTGGATTTTGTTTTCCTTTTAAAGTTGCGATGATTTCAGATAGATGTGTAAGAATAATGTAACATATAAAAAATACACAGCATGAGATACACAGTTCTTTATTCTTGCACAATCTTGCAATGCTATAGAATAATTATTCAGTGGAAGATATGGGTATAGTATAAGGTATAGAACATATCCTGGAAGAGATTCAGAGCAACCTTTGGGCTTTTAAAATCAGATAAGTCTATGTGTACGGAAACCCTGGGACAGCTACAGGAAGCTGATGTTTCTACTTTTCAAGTGAAACCATCCTGGAAAAGGCTGAGAATTTGGCCTTGCATGAATTCACGTATCTTGGGCGTTTGTAGATACGTCAGACCAAAAGAACATTAAGAACTGTCCCACTAATCAATTATGAATGTATGCACAGTAATCGTAGCCCCTAAGGACTTTCAAGGAAGTAATCTGATGCAAATGAAACTTCTCTACTAGCTATGTTTTCTGTCTGTTCATCAACAGCAAGGGACACAGAACTCCTTTTCCTGTAGAAGTTTTCTCTTTTAGAGTCAGGACAAATACTCCAGCAATGTGACAGCCTCTTGTTCCTCCCTTCTGTCCCTTCACTGGCAATGCATGAGGGCCCCAAACCCTTTGGAACAGCAAAACATGTGATTAAACACAGGTTTAGAAGTTAGTCTCTTCTCACCTATAGATCAAGGGCATTTATGTTTATTGCTGATGTTCAAGACATAAGGAATTGAGCAACTCACAAGATATAAACAAAAGCTGTAGGTCATGGACTGTTAAATCAATTGACATTTGAATATTGAACTATGGGAAGCTCTGGAGGCAAAAACAAATAAACAAAAAATATACCAAAGACTGCATGTTTTCAATGGAAAATTTTCTCCCCTATCCAGCACTCCTTAAAGTATGCACACATGGCTGGGAGAGCCGTGTTTCCTTCCAGCACAATGCTGGGCACGTCAAGGTATGAAGGCCAAAATAACCCTCTTCAGGAGGACATTTCAGGAAGCTGTTGTTTCTCTACCCCTTCCAACAAGGCTGTCTCCGGCTCCCTGCTGGATTTCAGCCCTTCCACCTTCTGACCCACATCCCGCACAGGGGTACCTGCATGGGACCACGCGTGCTTCTGGCGGTCCCTCCTCCTGTACACAACCACCTATGGGAAGAGGGAAACATGCTCAGATATGGCTGTGGGTATGAGAACTGCCTCTGGTCCTTGTTGAATTGACCACAAATATGCTAAGAGTCACCCAAATGCAGATACAGTAACGTATTTTTTTAATAAATTGACTGTTCAGTGTGAAAGTATTGCTGGGCTGAATTCAGCTGATCAGATTGATTAATCGATAGCAATGCTGCCTGTCAGAACGACAAGGCACCACTCTTATTACCATCACTGTGCAGGTATAGGCTGCCTACCTACTCACTGCAATAACGTTTCTCAACAGGACCCTTATTTAAAAAAAAAAAATAATAATAAGCTTTTCTGTGGAGGCTTTCTCATACATTCCTGTAATAATAGTATACATAATACATGTGTTCTGTTGCTTCATTTTCTTCCCTTTCACTTTTGATAAGGTAGATTTACTAAAATCTGAAATTTAAATATTTATACTGTAGGCTTTTTGATCAGCATATTTTGAAGCTAATCATAATAGGGCTTAGCTCACTTAGACAATGTGTCAGTAAAATGAGTAATGAATTCATGACAGGGATGAAGAGGAAAGGATGAAAAAGAACTAATCCGAAATTGTGAAAAGGATAATGCCTGTTATACGAGGACAGACCTACAGAAGTGTAAATAGGAGACTGCTCCTTCTCCCTTTCTAATTCAAGGAAAAATTTTTTAGAGAATGCACTTTTTGAATATTAAATATCTTCATCTAAAGTTAAAATCTTCTATTGAATTAATTTTCAAAGCTTTCCTTAACTTTAATGGAAAATAATTCAGACCCTTTGAATATACAGTACAAAGTTGATCACCAAAAGTGTTTAAATCCTGGTTTGAAAGTTTACAAATGGACACAGTTGTTAGGATTTCAATACCAGCCTTCTGCAAGTCCAAAACAGAAGATTAATAGAATTGTTCTGTTATCATCTATACATATATATTTTTTTACATATATACGATACCAGTCTTTTGGAGGTCTTGTTTGTTTATTCTTTGCAGCCACAAAGGTCAGAGGAAGCCAAAACTGATATAGTCACAAGACTGAAAGTACTGAGCTTTGAGAGAAATGCCTGGCATCATGTAATTTGTCTGGCATCATGTAATTTGTCCCAATATGTTGAGAACAAACAAAGCAGCAGTCAACTAAACAGCAGAGTGGGATTTATTTTGTCTCATCTTAGATAACTATGACATATACCACTTTGTCTCAGCAAGTCAGCCCAGACAAAGAGCATCTCTAGAGCACTGTCTACCCAGTCTCTTGGAGAGGTCGACTTTCAGTGAGGGGACTATTGCTTGGTATTGCCTCTTGCCATCAACAATTTCCTTGATTTATTTTGTTTATTTCTTTTTCCCTAGCCCTGCCACCCAGAGACAGTTCGAATATTCAAATAATTATGTTATGCAGCAGCCATGACCGAGGTTGATCGCCCTGTGATGATGAATCAGTTCTACTCTTCCTCTCCCACAGTGCTGTGTGCCAGAAGTCTGGAGCACGCCTGTCCTCAGAGGAGATTGTCTTTTCAAAGCACAAGTGTCTGAGTGTTGCACGTGACAGTGCTATAAACCCCTGCAAGCAGCATTGCCTCAACCATAAATTCAGAGCAGCCAGAGTCGTAAGAATGCCTTCATTTGGATATTATTCAAAACAACAAATTGTACATTTGTGTCTTGGAAAAAAAATGAAAAACAAAATCTAAAATAGTGCAGAGCTTTTTCTACAGTGTTTTAGAAGAAAAAAAAAAAAAAAAAAAAAAAAAAAAAAGATGATATTCAGGAAAGTGTTGTAGGTGTTGTGGACCCCAGTTTCATTTTGGAGATAGTGTGATGATGTTGGACCTTGAGCTTTTTACAGCACAGAGTAATGAGTTTCTGGCACGTTCTATAGCGTGACTGGCATTCGTAACAGTCTGCTTGGACTTAAGCCCATTGCAGGTACCAAGAAAAGCCAAGGCCATGAGGAATGTAGTTCATACATCAGCAGTTAATAGGAAATGATCAAGCTCTGGGACATTGTAAATGTTTCACTGCTGTATAAGATCCTTGGCTTTCCGCTTTGGCAGCATATAGTACATGGCTTCTGTCAAGTAATTCTGGCACATCAAATAAACCTTTAGAGTTTGGTTTCTTAGTGAAGTATCTTTTTCATTAAAAGCATTGAATTAGTTTTTGATTTTCCTCTCATTTTTCCTTCATTTTTTTTCCTTCATTTATTTGCTCTCCAAGGAGGAATCTTGAAATTCTGCTAGTACAAACCCAAAGCTCTTTATGCTTCTTTGCTGTGGTTACAACTGAACTGGACTTGCAAAGACTTTTCAAATTACCTCAAAACTTACTAATGTTCTGTAGAGGAAATTACATGTGGGAGCTTGGTCAAACTGGTGAGCTAATGATTAATAAAGGTCAAACTAATGAACTAATGATTAATTGCCTAACCCATCAGATGAAGACCATGCTGTGAAAGTTTTGGCACTCAGCATTACAGAAAATCAAAACAACAACAACAACAAAACAAACATTCCCATCATCTGAAACCATTCACAAGTATGAGAGGCAAATTCATCAACTTGGTTTGGCTAAGAAAGCCAGAGGCAGAAATTTCAAAACTGAAAAAAAAATAGTTCTGACATTTTTTTAATGAAAAGCCAGAGGGTTTTTTCTGTGAAAAACATTCACTTAAGTACATTTTAAAGGAACTAATCACCTCTAAATGAAACAAATTCATGAATGCATTGTTAAAGGGTCAAATGAAATGCAATTTTCCAATATAAACCTAATTTTTCTGTGTATTTTCTTTCGTCCAAATCATATTTGTAATGTAATTAATGAATGAATGTAGATAGGCTGATGAGCTGGCACAGTGACGAGCTCCATTCAGAAAGTCAGTTCATTTCTTTTGGCAAGTTCAGGATCAGCCGCAAACTGTAGGCCTGATCCTGCCAAGTTTATGCCTTTACAAGAAGTGATTTTCGTACTGGTGTGATGACTTTGTCTTTTCAGGCTGTGTTTTATCCCAAAATTATTATAGCAGTGAGATCCATGCCTGGCTTTCACCAGATGCACTGCTTGTTATCACCCTTCTTGCAGAACTTGCTTTTTTTGACAGCTGGTCACCCACATGGTCGTTCCCTCACTTATTTCACAAGCCAAGCAGCTTAGATCTATGCTGGAGCCTGGACACACTGCAGCCCCTCTGCATTCCTCCTCAGCGTTTCAGCTGGGCTTCAGGTCCATTGAGAAATCCTGGATAAATGTAAAAATCCTTAAATTCTTCCCAAACAGAATTTGCAGGCAGGAACGGCGGCATTGTTGCCCTGCCATGTTCCATGAAGCTCTTCGTTGCAAACCAAAGCTACAATTGATCTTCCCAATGAGGAGGAAATCAAATGATCCTGTAATTTTAAAAAAGAAGCAAATCATTAATTTCTAAACACTTCTTTCTGTAACAATATTCAGAATGTAGCTTGGCTCTACTTAGGAAACCAAAGTGATGAGATGATTACATTCTTATGAAGTTTAATGGAATTTGAGCACCTAATTCCCTGAAGCTTCTTTGACAACTGCTTTTGGAGTTATTTCCCAAAGAGATTAAGATATTTTTAAAGCAGTTTCTCTAGCCTATACTTGAGATTCTTCTTCTGTCCTTTTGTTGTGGTGGGTTTTATAAATATTCAGTGACTTTTATGAGCCTCAGCAGACCAAAAATGATCATCAAAAAACTCGCTTACGTGTATTCACATATTTTAAAAATATTTCTTTAAAAGAAATATTATCTGAATTTCTGCATGTCTGTAGCTAGTGAAAAGAAATGTTTTACAGCAAATAGTAATTTCACTGACGAACAAAGAGCAGAAGAAAGGATGAGGAGATTGGAGAAGTGATATATGTTCCTATTATGGAGCTCTTGAGAAATACTTGTCTATTGCAACACAAAATGTCATTAAACTAAATTTGTTCAAGGGTTGATTGTGCAAGATTATGAGAGAACTAAGACTCCATTGAGATAAACCAGAGGCTGGCTGTTCTCTATCCTATTATATGTTGTCAATGATGGGAAAGGGCAAGCAGAACTGTTAAAATAACCCTGAAATGTTGAGGTTTGTATTCACACCTCCAAAGGTGAATTACATGATGGGCATTTCAATTAGTTATTATTCAAATAACATTTCCAGCCTGCTGGAGGCAGTAGAAACAAAAGCTCTTCTGAAAATGGCAGGTGTCAAATGGAACAATTCCAGGACAAAGTCAGAAGAGTAGGAGATGAAACCAAAGTATGGGTCTAGTGATGAGGAAAAAAAAAAAAAACAAAAATAATTTAAAAAAAAAAATCCTCTCTCTGTATCTTTGTGTGTGCTTGTCAGAACTGTCACTAAACAAAGCCTGATGCACACTCTGCCCATCACCACCAAAAGCCAACATGAAGGGCCAAATACAAAGACACTCCCTATTTCAGGGTTACCAGCAGCCACAGCCTTTAGAGACGTCTTGAGCAATGGCTCCAATATATTCTGATATCTTTATGATATCCTTCTTTATCTTGCAGGCTGGTTTGTGCAAAGACAAACATTTCTCTCCTGAAGCACAGGAATCCTAGCATATATTTCAAGCTAAAAGATATAATTTCACTCTGGGTTTTCAACCTATCATTTTCACAGCTGTTGTGAGATATGTGCAAGGTGTAACTTCAACAGGATATGGGGTGTACATTTCAAATTGGAAACACAGGAGTTAATAGCTCTACCGTAAAGGTGCCAGGAGTCCTCAAACTTTGGGCTGAAAAATCACTTATTTAGCTCAGCTAGAGTTGAGATAGATTCAGAAACCACAGTGCGAAGCTCGATGGGCTGTATTAGAGAGGAAGTCCAGTAGATGCTGAACTCTCATCTTAAGTCCATATAATAGCTATCCCTATACTCAGCTTTGCCTCATGCTAGACAAGGAGTGGAACATGCCACTTGAGCAATACCCACAGGGTAATCAATCACTGTGGGAGAAGATTGAAAACAATCTGGCCTTCCCCAGTAGGTTCGAAGCCACCAGCATCATTTATGGCACACGTTTTATGCATCTGTTATTCCATAGTGGGAAGCCTTTCAACAGATGGTTTCGTTTTCACTTACATTAGGTATATAAAGTTGTGAGCTTGTTTGTAACAAGTGATAATCAAGTTTGGGCTATAAAAAAAAAAAAAAAAAAAAAGTGTATTTAAGCCGTCCAAATTTTCATTACAAGTTTGCCTCTACTTTAATGAGATGTGAGGTTTCAAATACACAAGGATCCACGCTGGAAGGAACACAGAAGGATCCACCCTCCAAGTCAAGGTCAAGGCACTGCTGCTCCTCCAGCTCCTTCTGCTATAGCTCTGATGACAGTAAAAGCAGGCTGAGATGCTCAGAGGTTTTCCTGGTCTGAAATTTCAAGGGTTTTTACAGAAACTTACAATTTCCAGAGCTCAGTTACTCACCAGGGTCAGTTAGGAGACTTAAGAGGTGTAGTGACTGGAAGTGAGGACTGTTACCTCTGAGTGCAAGTGGACAAAGTATTCTGCATATTTTATTTGTGTTTGTTTATTGTTTGAAAACATTATTTTCAAAATATTTGAAAAAATAAAAAATGTCTCCACTAAATATTCAAGAAGGAGGTGGTATAAAAAACAAAATATTATCATTATGGACAGTTTGGATTAGTAGTATATTTCATTCTGGATTCATAAGGTCACCTTAACACTTTTTCATGTCATACTTGGTCATTGAAACAGTGGAAAAAATATAATGAGACCAATATAGAGAATTGCATACAACTCTAACCAGACATGAAACACAATTCTTGAACAAAAAATGTTTACAAAATGCACTTTTCATAGTTTCTTTTTATTTTTTGCCCAAAAAATGTTTTTCATTCCAAATCGAAATAAAAACATGTCTAAAAATTTCAGCACTTTTTGTCTTCAAGACATTTCGAGTTTTAACCAGCCCCGTCCCCATGGTACAATTTGCCCTTGCTCTTTCTCTGTCCCTTTATTATCTGAGGCATGTTCCAGTGTTATTTGAGGAGTGTTTCAGTCCTTAATTCTTCCTCGGGGAGAGTTATAAGTAGATTGACAGCAGAACAGAATTGAGTGTGAGAATTTAAACAGATGAATGAGCTTCAGGGATAATGCTATTTTTTTTTCCCTGTTCATAATGAGACAGAAGATCCTCAATCTCTAAGATGGCAATACCACAGAAGCAGCAGAGCAAGTTCTCACACACCTTCCCAGCAACTCCACCTCAGTCTCACTAGTTAGGGGATAACGTAGCTTGGCCTCCACGACCTGCTCAGTGGGCAGCTGTGGCCTGGGTTTCCTTCCACATCCAGATGTGGACACTGAGGGCAGAAATGAAACCACCGATCTACTGAAATGGCCATCAGCAATTTAAACAGAAAGGGCCTTCAGACAGCATCTACCTGGGTTTAATGTCAGTTTATGACTAAGTCAGTGGCTTAGTATTTGAAAACCACTAGCTAGGTTGTAATGCACAAAGTTGAACAGCTTTTCCAAAATTCTAATTATAATCAATAATGAAAACTGAAATTTTTTTATGCACCTATAAACTCCAGATTCCTTTGGAATTATTGACAAATTATGCTCTCAATGACTTGTTGTTTAGATGAATGTTTCATTAAATTATTCCCCACTGCCAGCAGCTTCCCACCTCCCAACATCCCTTTGTAGCACAACACACTAAGTTTATGATCCACTGCTCACTGATCAGGCATTGCTTTGTGCCTTCCATCATGTTCCCTTCTTCCCAAAATAAAGAATCCATCTATAAATTCCAGGAAAAGAGTTCTAACTATGATGAAACAAATCTATTTTATGTCAACATTTTAAGCAAGTAAATGATTTGCACATAATAGACAAGATGACAGAGCTGAGCCGAAGCACAGTTTCTGAATGCAGATATTTCAAAAGGGAATGTAAAATAGAGTGGATTTGTGGTGGCTTTGGGGGGAAAAAAAAGAAACATTTCTTATGGTGATGGTGTTGGTGTTTTTCTTACATCATTTTCTCTTTTCTTGCCATCAGCAAGTTTCACCCAAGGTAAAAATTTTTCTAATGCTTGAGGAAACACACAGATAGGCACTAGTGAAAAAACATGAAAGGTGAGCAGATATAGACACATGGCATTAAAAGGGACTTAGCCATTGAGCCTACCTGCTGCTGCAGGCACAAGCATCATGCAGCCATTTCCACAACCCGATGGAGCTGCTGAGATGGGTTCGGAGCCCTCGTGCACCTCTCCCACCCACGCTGCTCCTCAAAAGTGAGACGTCCCGAGGGTAAGACCTTGCAATTTCCTACTGAAGTTCATCCATGACAGCTGTGTAGCAGCTTCTTCATCAGCTGTCCTTTTGAAGTGAACTGCTTTTCCTCTCCCTTTCTAAAGCATATATTCCCTAATGCATTCGCAGACAGCTATCCCACCTCCCCATGTCAGGAGTGGAAGCACACCTGGCCTTCAGTAGGTCTTCTCCTGACCATCCTGGTGGACCTTCTCTGCACCTCTTCCAGTTGGCCTCTCACATCATCTCACCTGGCAATCTCCACTGGGTCAAGAATTCTTTCTTTTGGGCAAAGCTCCCTGGTTTGTTGTGTTTGGGATTTTTTTTTTTGGCAATATTGCCTAAAATATTCAATTCTGCTAGAAAAAACGGTGGTGTTCTGCAATGTTTCCTGGGCTGCTTGCCTGGAAGGCTCTTCTCAATCTCACACCCTGCCTGCAGGGAAGGAAGGGAGCTGACAAGCCCCAGGGAGGGCGAGGAGCTGGCAGTGGCAGCAGGGCGGGTGGAGGAAGGCTGCAGTGGGGTGTGAGGGAGGAAGAGGAGGGTCTGCTGGCAGCCCCTGGCAGCCAGCCCAGCAGACGCCTGCCAGCCTCATCGGGAGCGAAGGCTCCTGAAATCTTCTAAGCCCTCAGCTGACATGTCAAAGGAAAAGAGATAGAAGAAACCTATTTTAGTTCCTTTGAAACAGCCAGAGACCCTCTCAGTACTGCTGGTGCAGAACGAGATAACATCTTTATCTGGAGCAATTTTCCATGAGATTTTTTTTCCCCATCTCCAACCAAAATTCATTGCACCAATGCCCTCTGTGCACCCCTCACTTTTCACAGCTCTCAATTTCCTCATTTTTCCTTTATATTATAATCTCATATTAAAACATCTTTTTCTCTCTTGCCTGCTGGCAAAGCACAGATTATTTTTATTTCTCCCAAAGGTGCAAAGCATAGAAAATCACAGTCCAAAGCATCATTTCTCCTGCCTTGTTCACTTCTCTAACCACAGCTCAAGCAGCTCCAGGGGAACAGCCTCCAGACCCCGCAGTCTGGCCAGTGCTGTTACCTGAGTGTATCCTCCTGATTTATTGCTCACAGACACACTGTAAGCACCTTCTGCTAACTCAGGCAACGCTTCCATATCACTGACAGCACATTTCTGTGCTGCTGGATCACCCAGCCATGTAACACACTTTGGATGAGACAGGGACATCCAAATGCTTTGGACAAGGTGTTAAGTTTCTCAAAGCCCAGAAAATCACATTTTCCCAGCTTTGTAGCTCTGTGCTTTCTCTGCATCTCTCTTTCATTTCTCCTTTACAGGGCCAGATTTTTAAAACAGTGGTTTTGATTTGCATTTTTTCTTGCCAAGAACATTGCAACCAAGACAAGGGCTGGAGATTTCCTTCTTCCTGGCTATAAACTGACTAACATGTTTCAGGACTAACACATTTCTAACCTATGCTTTCTCATAGATTTCTGTAGCCATCGCTTCCAGCCATATGTGCAGAGGAAAACAATGCACTTACTAAAAAAAAACTGTACATTTGGAAAACTTTATTATTATTGCCCAGTTCTTGCCACAGGATTTGAGGGTTTGGTTCACCGCTGCGCTGGCTGCAGCCAGAGTGTGGATGGCAGAGTCAAGGAGGGGACAGAGCAGCCTGCTCTGCATGGGACAGGCAAGCAGGACTGGGGGGGACAGCAGGGCAGCAGCCCCCAGCTAGGGATGCAGCCCCCCAGTACTTGGGAAAGACCTGAGTGGGGCCAGTGGCCACAGTCCAGATTCCCAGGTAAATGCAGAGCAATGAAGCAACTGCAAGTCAAGCCCTAAGGTCAAGGCACAGGTTTGGGCATAACACCCCAGCGGCACAGCTCAGGCGAGGACCGAGGGGCTGAGCTGAAATGCAGCTCTGCAGCCAGCGGGCACGGGGTGCATGGATGGGGCTGCCCAGGGCGTCAGGGCCTGTTGGCCTCCCTGTGGCCCTGCAGGAAGGGGCCGCAGAGCAGCACGGTGATCCCCTTGTCCTGTGACCCACAGCACCCTGACTGTGCTGTTGAGCCTCACCATGAGCACTTACACCAGCGTGGCTCCCAGGAGCTGCCTTGCCCCAGCCAGCTGGTTCTTTTGCAGAAGAAACATTTATTTCTTGAAACATTTTGGGCTGCAGTTTGCCTTAAAAATAAAATGTACAAAATCAATCTGTGTTGCAATATTGAAATCTGACATCATCACTACGCACAGGGCAGCCTGGTTATTAACACAACCACTTACAGCAACTATACTACTCTATATTCTCTATAAGCAATGCTGTAGCCATCAATACAAGGTGAGATAAAGGAATGTGAGCAAGTTTGCTCTTTAATTCATGTAGGTCACACAGCAAGCAACAGTTTTGCAAAGACATGGGTGTACGCAATGTCTTTGCAAATACATTTTCTTAGGAGATGCAGGTGCTGAGTGTGTATGAGCTCCCCTTTGTCGGCTAATGTCAGGTAGCAGATGGAGTACTCTTCCTGGGCGAGGAAACCATTAGCACACTTTCACTGACACAGTGGTGTAAATCAGGGGTCAATCAACCTTGCAACCTATAGAAATTCAGAGCATGGCCGAGCATGGCAGGCTAATAACAGGAAAGCGGCAATTCACAAATATCTGGGCAGTTCTGTGTAGCCAAGGTGCCTTGAGTGTGTGGACCAGTGCCCGGGGATTAGGCACACCCGAGCCACTGGTGGCTGTCACAAGTGTGCTGTTGGAGAACACATCCAAACACTCATCGGGCACCAAATGCTCATGGGATGGCATTGTTCTACATGATAACTCCTCTGTTCCTGAACCGTTAATTCCTGACAAGTCACCCATCCCAGCAAGTCTGTTGGCATATTAATTTATGCATTCATTTATGTGTTGACTTACTTAGGAGAACTTCCTGAGAAATGACATCCTGAAAGACTTCTCAGGAAGAGCTAGGGAACTGGAAACAAAAGAGTACATGTCATTTTATTTAGTGGAAAAAATAAAACACGCATCAAAGCCACTTCATGAAAGTTGTTAGGATGGAGTTTAGCTGTAATTTGTATGTGTAAGATCGCAGGACTCATTTCTACACTGTCACTTCAGTTACATCGTTGCCATCACTGGCATCACTCATTATTGGCAGCTTTGAATATTTGATTACAACCTCACACATATGTGCATGCCTACCAACAGGCTCCAATTTCTTTGTGTCATCACAGCTTAAGCAAGATCCTGCTGCATCTGTCATGGATCCCAGACCTCTAAAGAAAATTCATGTAGCTGCAGTTCAGGAAGGGTAAAGTGTCTACTGTTAATTCACTGCTTAAATCCATGACAATCATGTACTTTATCTTAGTGTCAGGCTGTGTTAGGTTTTCTTTACAAGCAAAACAAAAAAGCAAATATCTGGCTTTCATTGCTTAGCAAAGATCCAACAATTAATACGGAGAATTTCCCCCGTTCTGCTGAATTTCAGTATGAGCAGTTAACTGCCTTCTATCTCAAATTGTCCTTCAAACTTAATAGATACAGGATATTGCCTCCCTTCTTGCCCCAAGCTGGTTTTCACTGAATGATGTGCATTTTAAAAAGAGTGTTATTTCAGCCCAGAAGTGGCTGTGTGGAGCTGGTGGATAGAATGATAAATTTTTATACAGTTCTCTGGAAAATTGTGCTGAAAAATGACAATAAAAAGGTACGTTACAAGGAAATTTGTCCTTAAAATATTCTGAGTTCTGAGAAAAAAAGCATATTTTGCATACATGATCATTTAGTTAAAGTGGACAAAATCACAGTTGATACATTCAGGAATCACTGCAACTGAATTTTTTTAGAAATGAATTAGCCCTGAAAGGGTTGTATCTTGTCCAGATTTTAATGATCTATGCCACTGAAAATCCTGTTCTCTGTCTGTCCTTTTCAACAAATGCTTTACTCAGCCTTGGAATATTTGGTTAAAAACCCCAAGAAGCGATGGGGATGCTGCTGGATGCTCTTCTGTGTCCTCACTGAACCGAGCACTCAAACACGCCGCTCCAGTCGCTCTGTGGGTTTGCTAACATGATTAAAGCAAAGCCTGGGCATTAATTTAATGGAAGATGCCTGTGCGTGGGAGAGGTCAGAGAGACGTGCACGCCGAGCGGAGCTGCCGCAGAGGTCCGGGAGTTCATCAGCAGCTATTCCAGCCCCGGAGAGGGAGTGATCCTCTGTGACAGCTACCTCTGACAACAGGAATTTCCAGGGAAAATGTCATGCCAAGCTGCCCCCGTCAGCACGCTGAGCACAACAGTAGAGCTCCCTTGCGGTAAAGAAAAATACAGACGTTTCAAGTCTCCATTGCAGGGAAGGGATGGGGAGGGAAGCTGCGTGCGTGAGCAGCGGAGCAAGAGCAGCTGATGAAGAACAGAGCTTCGGGGATAGAAAAGCAAAGGTGGTCTTTGCAAGCTCTGTGGACCCTCCTTCATCTCACTGATGAATCTGAATACCTTTGGACAACATAAGCAAAGGAGCTGAATGGGGGAAACGCTGTTATTCAGGAAAGGAGTGAAAGAAGCCTTCACTAACAAGCCCTCAGGTTACTGCTAAAATAGCCCACTTCTTATATGTGATATATTAATAACCTAGACATTATCTAAAGTGATAAAGCTCACATTAATCTTATGCTACTCTGAAGCTGCAGAATTATATTTTTTTTTTCCCTTTATTCTTAAATATATGTTAAACTTACGGAGGTTTTACTTTTGCTTGATACAGCTTTGAATTTGCACACTGGGCAAATAAATAGCCACTCTGACACATACACAGGTTAGAAAATATCCTGTGAAAGCATTGCTTGGAAAATATCACCTTCCAACTGAAAATTTCACAAAACCAGCCCCACTCTGAATTTTCAGGCGCGTGCAAAAATGCTCAGATTTCAGGTATTTCATTTTTTGCTGCGTGCTTTCCATGGCTTACTTAAAAAACAATCCTGAGTCTTTTGAATGAATTAACACCCTTTCTTTTGTGAAAGAGCTTCATTTTGTAAGACAAAAGGTTTTATAATTCTCTCTTCTATTTCAGGAGAATATTCATACTAAATACGAATTCATGCTTTTATAACCAAATCATTTATCTTTACATTTTCTGTGGGAGGAGAACTTCTTCATCCACACTCAGAGCCTGGAATCTCATAAAAATTTCCAAAGAGGTAGGGGCAGCATACATAGAAATAATGCTTTTTATGGTTGTCTTGCAGGTATAAGAGGAAACACATTGATTGCTGAGACCACCCTTAGCCCACCCAGCTGTGCTCAATACATCCTTATACCCTGGCAGAAGGAAGGAGCAGATGTGGAAGGAGCAGAAAATGCCTCAACTCCTACAGCACTGGGGGTTTGGGGTCAGAGACAAAGAGAGACCATCTGTTGCTAGCAGTAGCCTAGATGTGGGTGCCACATCTACCTCCCAGCCCAGGGATCATCTCCTTCAGAGCCACCTCTATCCAGCCTCGGCTCACAAGCGTAGCTGTGCCTGGTGGCTTTTAATATTTGAAAAAATAGCAGGAGTTATGTAATGTAGCATATTCTCTTTGAACCACTTAAAAGGGTGGGGGGGAAGAAACTTTTACTTTAAAAGGGCTTTGATACTAAGGAAAATTTTGAAAGGGGTTAGGTTTAGAGCATTTGCTTCATGTTAACAAGTATTCTCTGTGGTTCAGCATTAACTAAGCTGTGATTCTGCTTGGACCTAATGCCTCTGGAGAAGGGGAAGAACAATCTGCTGCCTTCAGAGGTGAGGCTGGACCTCTCCGAGGTGGGGACAAGCAAGCCCAGAGCCTGCTAGGGCTTCCTCAGGCCAGTGGCACTGAGCCCTGGGAGCAAGTGTTAGACTGGGACAGAGGCTTATGTTTCACATGAAGCCCTTGCAGAGCTCTCTGCACCCAGCCTTATAGCACGGGAGGTCTAGTACGGCCAGGGAGAGAGGCGCATTCCCTGCTGCACCCCAGTGCACTGTGTGTTAATGATTTTGTCCCCTTCACAGCCGCTAAATAGCAGGGGACGCTTCCCAACCTTCCTGGGGAGCTGCGGGTCTGACTCCTTTAGCCTGGAGCTCTCCTTTTAACCCCATCCCTGTGCATGCAGAGAGGTGCTGCCTGCTGAGAGGTGAAGGCAGCGAGAGCCTCGCTGCAGCTGCTGCAGGATGCTGCTCCAAAAATTTGTCCCATCGTGTCACCTAACAGCCAGTCCCTCCTGCCAGGAGCACAGGCTCATGACTTCCCCATGCAAAAGCCTCCCCAAATCCTGCGGCAAAGCAAGCGCAGGGGCACGCCAAGCAGCAATGCGCGCTTGTGTGGGTCTCCAACCTTTTCCTTTCCCGAAGCAGCCTCCTCTGTTACAGTCTTTCCTAAACAATGTATGGAATAGTTCTTGTACTCGAATCACAAATCCACCCCCAGCCTCCTTTGTGCAGCACCAGGCGGGGTGCGAGGACCCAGTTTGCAAAGCAGCCGCGCAGCAGTTGCACATTGCCGAGGTGCTGCCGGAGGTGCAGTGCCAGGGCCGGGCATTTCAATGCGACTCGCTCATCTCCCGCTGTAAATTTCCGGTGACAAATCTGGAAGACCCACAAAGTAAATCAGCTCTAAAGTCATTGCCAAAAAGTCCAGAGTGAAGCAAGCATGGATCAAGCAATAAGACAATACAAGAATGCTCTTTTTTTTTAATTACAAGATAGGCTAAATGACACTGAAGTAGGGCCAGTGCAACAAGAGTAATGTCTGGGTGAGAGTTTTATCTCAGCCCTCCTAATGAGAGCACGGTGGGGGCTGGAGCAGTTAGAAATCAGCCCTCAGACACCTCTCCGTAGCTTCCCGTGGCAAGCAGCCCTGGGCTGAGATCTCCCGATGCTCGGCACAGCCGCCCAGCTCGCACGCTGGCTGCTCTTCTCCCGCTGCAAATTTTCCAGTTTCTCTCTGGAACGAGCATCATCAAATGTCTGTTTGCCTGACTCATTCCTGCCTGGAGAGGATGACTGAAAATCTGAGCTCACTTTCTACCTCTCGGGCTTGTGACTGAGTTCCTGTGACTCACACATTACAGTCTCGGTCTCCTTTGGGTTCAGGCCATTTTCTGATTTCTCTCCACAATACTGTAAAGATACACTATCCATGATCCTTTTTTGCAAACTTTGGAGGTTTTTTTGTCTTAATCCACTTCTCTTTTTCTGCTGAATGACTTCACTGTATGTTGTTATTTCCTGCATCTTAAGTCTGAGCCCCATCATACGTCTACATACATGTATTATTCAACCTTTCCTCTTTTACTCTGCTTTCCGGGACAAAGCAGACTTCACTGCAAACACCAAATTGTTCCAGAGACAAAATGCTGCTTTTGTTGAGTATGTTTTCCAGCAGACATCCTATTTAGCTCTTCAAGCTCTTTGTCCTGCCTGAAGACAGTCGTCCATCAGACATGCCTGCCTCACCAGCTGAGGAAAAATCTTCAGAAGAGAATATCCTGAAAACAAATCAAGCCTGTGGCCCTACCTGAGCGCCTTGTCTCCTGGCAGGCTGTCTTAAATACATCTCAGAATAGAGATTCTGGACTATCCCATGGTGAAATATTGCCTTCTGTGGTTATTTCAGCATCCAGCCAATGTCTTACTCAGCCCCCAGGATGGATTACAGTGTGCGTGAAGGGCAGAAGCACATTACAGAAAATAGGATACTAAATTTGAAATTTGTTTTATTGCCTGCGCTCCACCACAAGCTGCTCGCCTTTTTCTGTAATGTTTACTATAGTCTACATATGCTACAATAAGATTTATATTTCAAATCTGAAAACAGCCATTTCTTAAAGAAATAAACAAATGAAAAGCAACTGATTCAAATCAGAGAACTTGTTTTTCTTCATTTTTTAAAAGCTCCTGAAGAGCTATCTCTTTCTATCTGAATAATAGATAATGAATACAGCAAGGTGAAAGATAATTCAAACTAAATTCAGGGGTGCACATGACACCTTGTTAGGTAAGTTTAGGGAACCTGGGCATGCAAAAGCATAGCAAGGAAAGAGAAAATACAGATTGAAGTTCTAAATACAGTGCTGCCCATGCAACCTCCTTGAAGTAACTGAGAACAAGTATAACCCTCCACATTACCTTCTCCCTGAAAGCTAGTGCAGAGAGATGCACTGCTCCGTGCTGAAAGCAAGATAAGGAGCACAGTCAGGCATGAGACAACCACTCGTGAACCTCGCAGGACGGAACCCCGCCTGTGACAGTCACTGCGCCCTTCCTGACGGTTTGATATTCCCCCGAGCATCCCCCGGCTGGGGCAGAATCAGGAGAGTAGCGGGGGAGAAAGGGAAATGCGGCAGCTCTGCACAGAGGTAGAGGAGCCAGTCTCCCATGTCCAAGCTGGCACCGTCTCTTCATTCACACCCACATGCTGTAGCAATGCTGTTAAAAAGATAAAAGACAATAAAATCAGGTGATGGCTAATACAATATGGAAGGGGAGGTAACACTGTCTGCATGGGCGGTTGGGCAACAGAGCAAGCTCTCAACAGAGAGCTTCCTCTGAGGAAAAGAGAAGAGTGACAAGAACTGTGGTAACAAGCTCATATTCATGGGCCTCAGCAAAAAGGTTCAATTTTGTGATTTCTCAATATTCACACCCATATTTAAATATCATTCATTGCAAAGGGTTGTTCCCACATCAGGTGCTAGATGTAAATGCAGTGCTATTAAAGCCAATGAAGCTGTGACAATTTATCTGTAATTCACCATGACTGTACAAAACACCGGTGAAAAATGGGCATGCAATATGCACTAATAAATTCTGCTTTTGGAACAAATACTTCAAGGGGGTACTTGCTTTTCATGTTCATTTCTTCCTTCACTGGAGCCTGACATTAAACTGAAATTATTTCCTCTCATTTAGAGAGCAATATATCTGAACACAGTAAAATGCACATCAGCTTTATTATTATCTAACAGAGAAAACAGTGGTTAACTGACAGCAGAATGAAGAGGGATAAAACAATGACATTATTAGTATCTGCTTCACAGACAGGGTGGTACTATATAACCACGAGTCCATTACAGGGGATTTCTCAGATGCTAAGAAGGTTAAATGGCTGAACGACTTATCCAAAAGTGATTGCTTTTCTGATCCCGGATCCCTCGTGTTATGGCAACATTATCTTATTACTTTCAGAATCACTCGTGGCTTTTTTTAATTATGATTTGATTCTTCTCTGAGGTACCGTGCTGACCATCTGGAGCCTGTCAGCTCTACCCAAAGTATCTAAAGCCACTGGCAGCTCCATGCGCCGTCACGGGCAGGACAGCAAAGAGCAAGTAACCCCAAGGCTGTGCCTGCTGGTGTAGGGACCAGGGAGAGGGCCAAGGTTTCGTGCTTCACCCATGTCACCCAGAAGCAGGATCTGTAGCTGCGCAGCCTTGCTCAGCTGCCCACGGGTGAGGATGGGACTTGGTCATTTGCTTCAGCGGATGGGAATGCTTTCCTTGATGAAGCACGAGGCCATCTGTACATAAATGAATGCATCCCATTGCATGGGATGGCCAGGGCTCTGCTTGCTCTGGCTGACAGGGAACATTCCTGTTCCACAGCGGGGAGGTGGGCGAGTGGGTGGCTCATAGCAGGAAGAAATATTGGACGTGCTGAAAACAAGCGAGGGGATGAGACCTGGGGGAATATGAAGGCTTGTCTTGTTCTCTCCCTCCTTTTCCTTCTCTGACTCTGAGCCTGCAGGTTCTCCATCAGCCTGGATGGTTTCTTTCACTTTGTTCAAGCTTTCCATGAGCTTTAGGGGAAAACAAGCAGACCAACACCAGCCATTAGCCCAGGCAGAGAGGAGCTGGTTGCTGCCATTATTAGTGGTGGGCCAGGAGAGCAGGCTTAGAGCCCGGCAGGAAGAGATACCTTTTAGGTGTCTAAAGAAATGATGTATGACATGGTCCGGCCATTATGTGAGGTCACCCTGTGACGTGTGGCAGTAGAGCAGATCCTCCAGGCTTTCTCTCCTCTTTCTGGAAAGTTTCAAACACTGGAAAAATTGGTCAGGAAGAAAGAGAGGACATCAGTAAAATAAAAAATACTTTCAGGAGCTAGAGACAAAGGGCTGAGGTCTCCATCCCTCCTGAGATGCTCCAGAAAATGGAAACTGCAGCTTGATCTATTCTGGGCTCTTTCAGACAAACTCAGATCCTCAGTCTAAACAATTCCTGTCCTTCTGCCTTCCTATCAGCTCCATCAAAAGACCTGGATACTTGAAATGGAAATGAATCATGTACAAGAACTCTGGATTTGTCTTTCAGTTCTGGTAATAAAAAATCTTCTTTTCATCCTGCAAATATCCTGCAAGATGTCACACTCGTTGCCTGAGCATGTCAGTAAAACTAAATTATGGAGCTGCCATGTTTTTGCTGCATCTCAATTCATGTGATGCAAGAATTGTAATGGATTCTGCTTCTTTAGGCTCAGATAAATATCAGCAATTTAGTTGCTTTCTTTAAGCTTGGGTTTGGAAAGTTGATGGAAGCATTAGGAAAACAGGGTCACTTGAGGTTTTTTTCAGTCAGCTAAGAAAAAAAAATGTAGCTATGATGCCTAGAGCCATAAAAATTAATTTAAACAATTCTCCCCCCTCCACAGTCATTTTAATACCTCAAAAAGGCCACATCTAATTGGAATACGGAGCCAGAATGCAGCTTGCTTTTATTTCAGATCACTTTGTACAGTCTTCATCAGTAAAAATCCCATTTAGAGAGGCTAGAAATACATGGGTGGGTTTTTTTTAATATCACAGATTATTTTAAATGTACAACATTTTGCAAGAAAACACAATCCTGCAAAGCTGCTGTAAGCAATTCCTGCTTCAAAGCAAGCATATGCGATGCGGTCTGCATGGTGGGTTGGGATCATGAGTTGAATATGTTCTTGGTATGAGAGAAAATTGGTGTGAATTCCAGCAATGCAGACAGACAGCCTTGTGGCTGTTTCCCCCTGAGCTTCTGCCCAAGGAAGCCTTCTGCAGTTAGGTTTGGGTATCACGGCTGGGAGCAGCAAGCCACCAGTGCTGATCTTTGCTGCCGGCAGCGTGTTATGAGTGGGACACTAGTCCTCTCTTTTTTTTTCCAGATTCACCAACTTTTTCAGGGTTGCTACTCCCTCGTGCCCGTCTTTTGCCTCAATGTTAATGGAAGCTCCAGCTGTTCATTTTCCTTTTTAGTTTTGTTTTTTAAATCCTCTCAAGCTGTGCCAGATTTAATAGGAGAGACTTCTGCTGGTTTCATGTTCTGGATGGCAATGCTGGAATCACTCTGGACACACAACTGTCAGTTAAATACACGCATGGAAGTAAGCGATTAGCAGTATCTTCCCTTTCTGACACCCTGGCATATCCTTTTATTAAAGGCAAAAAATTGCAAATGAAACCTCTCCCTCTTTGTTGTTGTTCAACAATAAATCTTTAATATTGGAGAAGAAAACCCAGCTTTGCAGCCAACGCAGTGAGGCTGGCAGTGGAGGGTCCTGGGTTCCCAGCTCCCATCCTCAGTGCTGTTCCCCACTTACCTGTAGCTTTTCTGTGCCATTCACCAAGAGGTCCCTTGTCTGGCTGGAGAGTCTTCTCTAGGCAGGAAACCTTCTCAGCCCTGTTCTTCCAGCTATTCTAATTACAACTGAAAAATAATTTAGCTCCTTTCTCTTAAACTATTCGTGCAATCAGTTTAAACATGAAAGATGAAAACTGCTGCAAGAACATCAGTTTTCATCTCTCACGTTTAAACTGAAATGTCTCAGGTAGGCAGGTGCAGACCTCCCTGGGAGCATCTAGATGGATTTTGAAGGCACAGGATGGACACTGCTTCTCTCCTCACCTGTGGTACCACCATAGTCAGGGCAGGGAAAATCCTCCTCTGCTCCTGCAGACCTTGTCTTAGGTCACGCTCAGAAGCTCAGTGAAGGTGAGCCCAGTTCCAGGTAGAAGGAGAAGGAGGATGCTTGGTGGGGATGCGTTCATCAGAGGTGCTCAATGCACTCTCAAGCACACACAAAATAAGGTGGTTCCAGAAACACCTAAACTGCTGAAGTTTGGGTGTATTTTTCTCTGCTGGAAGAGCAAATTCCAACAGAAGGCACAGCCAGCACCAGCCACCTGCAGAACGGTGTACCCTTGCTCCAAAGTACAGCAACCTTTGAGCTTCTCCTCAAAACAGCCATGAATTTTTATGTGGGAAACGCAACTTTCTTTTTCTCCTGTTCTCTTACGCTGCATTGACTTCACTGTTGTGACTGACACTTTAAAAGTTTGTAGATTTGCCTGAGGCACATATCCAGCATAGAAAAATCTCTATCCAAATGGCTAAGGCTCAGCAAAGAGATAAG
The DNA here is from genome assembly GCA_000699545.1 of Podiceps cristatus. Lineage (NCBI taxonomy): Eukaryota > Metazoa > Chordata > Aves > Podicipediformes > Podicipedidae > Podiceps > Podiceps cristatus. Next base: position 3,925 of record KL280116.1, on the reverse strand, counting down.
TGTCTGAAAAAAGGGCCTTCTGAGGGAAACATCAGACAGTCTTAAGGTGGTCTGGAATTTCATCCGAATCACATTGTGCTAATCAGCAGGGGAACCGTCGTGCAGAACTTTGCGATCTCATATATACCAGGATAAGTCTAACGCAAATCCCAGGGAATAAATTATATTACTGTGGATTTATTCAGCTGTAATAGATCAACATTTGTCCCTGAGTGACTCCAACATTTCTTTCCTGTGTGTACTGTCTCTTCCCTGTTAATGCATCCCCACGGGAGGGAACGTTTCTTATGCTAAGCAGGAAATAGGGGAAGAAACCAATTGCATTTTGCTTGATGGGAGAATTTCCAGTGTACAATTGCTCTAAGACAGGGCCTGCTGTCTCAAATGAATGTAGATATGTAACCATGCCCCCACATGGAAAAAAGTGATAAACTCAGATTGTGAAGAGCTGAAACAGAAGCTGAAAAGAATTCATTCCTCTGCATTTCTCTCCTGAAAACACCTCTGTCACATTAATGCAGAAAGAGACCAATTGTGCAGTTTCTTGTAAGCATGCACCCTGTTTTCTGCATGCTTTAGGATGCATCAGAAATTAAGTAGCTGCTCATC
>KL280115.1:17648-30402 GCA_000699545.1 Podiceps cristatus | reverse complement strand
CCACCCCCCCCAAAAGCTAGTCATTCCAATCACATTACATAGAAACCTGAGGTATGGACAGTAAACAATATTATTTCACAGCTTTCAAATCTATAAATCTAGGTTATGTATTCAGTTTGTGTTTTAAGAAGACAGAATAGCTTTCTTTGCTGCTCCTCTTAGCGCTTCTGAGATTAAAAATGGGGAACTTGTTTCCTGAGCTGTATTGCAGGGGGAAAAAAAAAAATTAAAAAAAATCTTTTAAAACTATTGCTGTATAGAAAGAGCATGTCTGATCATGTGGCAGGTTTTGTCACTAAAAAACTGAAGTGATCAAATAACTCAGGAATGGTGCTAACTGGAATCTGTCACATAGGTCACTTCAGATCATGCCAGATGATCTTATCAAGCCATCGAGCCCCATCGGAGCAGAGAGAAACAAGAATTTCTCAAAATGAAGAACCAACTCCTTTAATGAAAAGCTCTTGGCCAACCTAAAATCTGTCAAGACACCTAGAAGAGAGAACTGCCTGTGGAACTTCAGATCATGTGCTTAACCTTTAATCATTTGCTCACAGTCTTAAATTAACCTTTCCAGTATTTTACCTAGGATTGGTGCCAGACTAATCCCTAGATCCCTCGACACTAGCCATTTGAGGCTATTAATACTTATCCTTTAAGGACCTGAGGGCTTCCCCAGCCTCCTGCCCCTATTCCCCACTCCTTGAGTTTTTCATTTGTTTTAAACCACAAGTGATACTGATTCCAAGAGCTTCCAGCTTACCCCTACAACTAATCTGAGTCTGCTAATTCAAATATGTTAAATTTTACCAGGCTTATGCCTCACGCTTTCCTTTCCTAGAGATGTTGTGTTTATTTATAATGTAATGAGAAGTACGCTCTTTGCCATGGGATATAAAGGACTGACATAGCAGCTTATACCTTTGCTTGTTCTGCATTGCTTTTCTTTCTCTCTTTTATGATTTGTTGCTTCATTTTAGAATGAAAGGTGCTGAAACCAAGTATCCAGAAAAAACTTAATTCAATAAAGTTTACACCCAGATTATATCACGGACTAATTATAGCAACATTACAAACTAATTATAGCCATTATTGTAGATAGTTTTGCTTTTCCCAGGGATCACCTGCTCTGGCAAAGAATGCTACCAACCAAGGGCAGCCAGAGAAAAGGGACACCTTAGTAAAATACTTCGTCAATAACACTTCCAATAGATAAAATATTGGAAAATAGATTGTAACTAGCATATATGAAAATCTTAAACTTAATCTTGTCAGGTACTTTTGCTTATGAAGTGAAAGGAATAAAAGCCCATTTGCTAATTAATAACCTATTGTTCATGAAAGACATGCAGATTTTGTCTAATTAAAGTGGATTAATTTTTTCAGTTTAAAAGGGAGAAAATTTTGAATGAGCCCCAGAAAACATTTTGAACATAGGAACAACACACAACACAGGAATAGAGTATGTTAAGTAAGACATTGCACATTTGAAAGGAAGATTAATATCTTCCTTATGAGTTATTCAGATTTGCATTTAGTTTTAAATTTGCATTTAGTTTTGAATAAACTGGTTTTCTCATTAAGGTCTCCACTAGAAGAAACAAGTTCAAACAAGTCAAAATGCACCATCTTACTGTGTTTTGCTTTTTGTTCAGGCACCTAAATTCAAAGATCAGCTGCAAATGAACAGGCGTATTCAATGAAGAGGAATCCGTAACTGAAAATTCAATTTACAGCATCTTTATAAGTAATTTGACTGCTTTCAGAACTAAATACATGCACAGATAAAGGTTAAGTCCAAGACCAAGTATTTCTTTAACCCATGGTGTGTTACAATTTTTCTCCACCTGGATTTGCTTGCTCACTCAAAATGTTGCCTAACAGAAGCTCAAACTGCTCAAAACAACCTTTCCTTGCCCAAAGTGTAATATTCATAGTTCATAGAATCATAGAACAATCCGGGCTGGAAGGGACCTCTAAAGGTCATTTAGTCCATCCCCCCTGCCACAAGTACAGCCATCTGCAACTAGATCAGGTTGCCCAGAGCCACATCCAACCTGGCCTTGAGCGTATCCAGGGATGGGGCTTCTACTACTTCTCTGGGCAGCCTGTTCCAGTGTAATACTTCATCAAGTATTGCAAAGCTGCTCTATCCATTCCAAACAAAATGAGACTATATTGCAGTCTGGATGACTTGCATGCAAGGCTTTATCCAGTCCTAGATGTTTATGATAAGTTTTACCAAGTCAGTTAACTGCTTCCCTTAGTTCTTCCTTCACTGAAGACTGATAAATACTGCCATAGCTTGCAAATAGGGTTGTTTTTTGTTTGTTTGGGTTTTTTTAAATTATAAGTACAGTTATAAAATGTGAAGTGTTTATGTACTGTACTTGTGAGGAAAGAGGGCATAAATATCCCTTGGATAAACTTAAATAATAAAATCCAGATTCTGTTCGAGGCCTATAGAAAACATACACAACAAAAATGGAAGAATCTTAACCTCTGCAGTCAGCCAAATAGAATTACATTGCTGCTCCCCACCTGACAGCAGTGGTACTGTGCCACGCGCTCTCAAGAACAATAACCATTAAATAGTCATTGTTCATATTGCCTAAATGCCAGCAGAAACGTTACCACGCTCTTGTTTGATTTGACAAGGTATCACCTGTGTGTATCGTCATATCTCTCAAAACAAATCTCGAAGACAAGATCAGGGTCGCGAATCATTCTTATAAATAGATAAATACTGTCCTGAATGTATCTAACAGATGTAACACAACATATTAAGACATGCGTGGGCTGAAGGACTGGTTGACTTCAAAATAAGAGGTACTCGTTGTTGAGAATCCTGATATTACCTTAAAATATCACAACTTTCAATTATTTAAAAAAATTCACATGAATGGGAAAGGGATTCTCAAAAACAACCCATTAATCTCTCTTCTAGATCATAATGTTCAAACACATTTAAAACACAATGCAATCAGACTATAAACACCTTATTACCCAGGTCACTAAAACCACAGTAAACTCAGCAAGACATCTCTCTGAGGTTCCATTTAATTCACAAAGTTCATACACAGTAAGCAATTATTGATTAGATGTAGGCAAGTTACTTATACTGTTGTTGTTCAAGAGAATTTCTTAAATGTAGCCTGTCAACCGTTATGTCAAAAACATTCGCACTTCCATATTCTATATAGATGCTGACAAAGGGACTTTGTCAGACCGCAGCAAGTACAGGAGAGCATGTGAGAGTGGGCTCAGTTTGTAAGAAGAAAAGCAATAACATGATCTTGGATATTAATAAATCCAGTCTACCACTCTTTCACATTACTTAAATAATTCCATTCCATTCTTATCAACAGTGAATGTTAGGTGAAGAGAAGAAACAAATTTTTGTCAAGAAAGAATCAATGAAGATGGAAGTGCTCCATTCATTGATTACTAGGTGTTCCTTTGAATTAAAACACCGCTTGATAATGTCTCAATGTTTAAAAAGTAATGATTTGCCATTTTTTCCTGTAGTGTAAGATAGTTGCTGATTAAATTTTCCTTTAGCCAAAAAGCACATATTCAGCAGAAGATAATTGTTTTGCTAATTCAACTTTGTTAAGCTCTGTTCTAAGTTATTGCTGTCAAAACCATACTTCTATTCTATGTAAATACCTGAACTGGGAACCTATGTGTTTGACCCCAAACTAGTTTAAAAGATTTCCTCAAAGTTCTTCAAAACAATATAAAACACACAGCTTCTAGCACCATGGGATTTTTATATCATTTGAACATTAAGAAGCTCGTAACATGTTGAGATCCTCATGTAGACCTAAATAGCTCCTTGTGGATTCCTATATAGCTAGAATGATGTAGATAGTCTTTGAATTTGGCCCTCAGAGCCCTCCTATATTTTGGTCCATTGATATGAAAATGCATAGGTGCTTGGCTCCCTCCCTCCTCTTAGGGGTCTGAAGGGATATTTTGTATTAACATATCTAAGAGTTCTTCACACCACAGTACCTCTTAGAGGTTTCCATCTGCTCTAGATCATGAGGGGTTTTTTGTACCAAAATTAACACACAGTAATTTTAGTTCAAGTGGTAAACCCCTGTCATAAAGAGCTCCTGAAAAAGGAGCAGTCAAGAAATGCTGGAGTTACTGCCTAGGCCATTTGCAATTTGTACTGAAACAAGATGAAAAAAGAGAAGAGATCGTTGTGGTTTAGTTATTCAAGTCTTGCAGTTTTGCTGCCACAATTCATTTCCTTAATTATACTGAAAATCATTTGCCCTGAGTGTTAACAGATTCCCCCTCCCCCCAAATGGTAATATATGTAAAAAAGCCTTTGGGGCTTAATGAATTATGTATCATATATTTTCATTCACTAGGACTGAAGATCACTTGTGGATATTTCATAAATATAGGAAATTATTATTATAAGAACTTGGGGAAGACAGGTTAGTACAGTGCCGGCTCTGCTACCTTAAAAAAAAAAAAAAAAAAAATCCTCATCCATGTTAAATAAACCTATCCCACAAAACAAAAATGATACAGCAAGTCCAGTACAGCTTTTAGCTCACACTGGGGAGATGAGTACTAATCTGTAATAGCACATCAATATATTCACATATTTTCAAGGATTACTCTGCACTTCCTGCAAATCTGAGAGCTGGGCAATATGTGAGATTCTGAGATGCACATATAGGGGGGAAATAAATCTGGAGAAGTAGGCAAAATAAATGCCAGCAACCTTCATCTTGCAATTCAGTCCCCTTGTAACTATGTCTCCAAGTTCGTTTTAAGAGTACAGATCCTTCACAAACTTTGAATCTGGAAGCTTGCTTTATTTAAAAGGAAAGCTTATGGTTCTGAAGTTACATTAAATTATAAGAGCAGGGGACTTTGAAATAACTATGAATAAAATTACAGGAGACAGAAAATAAGAACTTGTGTCTTGATATCACAAAATGGGTAATTAAATGCTACTGTTATCAGTAGAGATTCTACACTTTTCTGGATTTTCTATCAAAACCAGAACTCTTGGAAATACAGCTTTTTGACTGATCATCAAAACAGTGTTAACTTCAAATGTCTCTTGTTCTTTTTCTGCTTTATAGTACCCCAACTTCATTCTTCCCAGGAGGTGGAACGTGTTATGTAGAGGGATGCAGTCAGGGCAGAGGCATCTGCCAGGAAGGATAGTCCAACAGCCCAAACTACAACTCCTACATACGTCTTCATACTATTGTAGCACCAGAATGTTTCAGGTTTTATGTGAAACTCCTCAGATTTTGATTTCCAGTGAAAAGTCGGATTTTTAAAGTAGTTCTATCCACAGCTAACAATAAGGATAATTTGGGGAACTTTTCACATTGTCTCATTGAGCAGAAACAGCAAAGACCTACTTCTCCCAAAGAGGCAGAAAATACATACACATTCGAAACAAAGACCTGAAATGTCAGAGTTTTCAAATCTGACTGTGACAGCATCAGGCAACTGCAGGCATTATGTTGAATGCCGTTCACTAATACAATTATGGAATGAAAAAAAAAAATTGCTGTGTATTGGCCATGGATAGTGGAGTTCTGCTAGTGCTCCTTTCCTTCATTACTAGGAAGGATAACTAGATGCAGATTAGCACATTAGCTTAGTACACTACACAATTAAAAAAAAAAAAAAAAAAAAGCTTCATAATCTTCATACTGAGATTTTAAAACTGCTAGACAAAGTCATAGGAACAGAAAATGTTTCGTAAGGATTTCCTTTAACCTGAGATACTTCTGGTTTTATAATTTAAAATTTTCTGATATTTAAAGACTCTAGAAGAATAACCAAAATAAATGACAAAATGTAGTAAAAAAATTGCTATTAAAAAAGCAAGCTATTTCAACTGTGTCAAGTTCAGCAAGACTATACTTCCTCCATGAGAAATTAATCATGGATGTGAAGAAAGAGTTTGAAAATAATACCAATCAGGTCTCAAGTGTTGCAAATAAGGAATGAAAACATTCAAGACAGGGAAGAAAGAGAAAAACACTGCAGCAACTGAAACTGGGTGGAGGGGTTTTTAGCCAGTTGCTTCTTACCATTGTTCTGAAGACGTAAGTGGTCTCAGCATAAAACCGCCTCAGTAACTGGTACCCACAGGAGAGATGGTATGTTTACTTTCTCAGAACTATTAGAACTATACATTTTCCCTAACTCCACATTTATAGAATGGTTAAAACATTAAAGACTTGTAACAGTCACTTTAAATATACGACTCCTTCTTTAAAAAGACAAGGGACCATGTTTTTCTCTCCGGAAACCAGAACTAATTGGTGTTACAGTAAGTACCAGTTACCTCATTTTTCTTTCTAATCTTCAAGGACCTTGGTGTTGTACTTAACTTACCACCTATCCCCACTCCCCCAAGAGCCAGACAAAAAAAACAAAACAAAACAAAACAAACAACCCAAACAACCCTACTAGTATTTGGTTGTGCCTTTAGTGAAAATGGGGAGGGAAGAAAAAAAAAAAAAAAAAAAAAAAAAAAAAAAAAAAAGCAGCAGCTTAATTTGCAAGTGTCATGATGTTCACGTTGTCACTTTGCTTCACTTTCTGAATATTCTTAGTCTTGCACTTGTTCATTCTACTGCACTAATTATATCAACAACACTCAAAAATAGCTGCACAAATGAAGCTGCCTATGGGAGCAGAAAAATGGAAAACTGGCAGGATATCAGCAAAACCCTATGAAATAAATAATACAGTACATTCTTGTGTTCTCTTACAGTAACTGGACACAAATGCTTTAATCCATTTTCACAAAATCTCCACAAAGGCTGATTTTACAGCTCTGCAAAGTCACTCTCATTCCAGAAACCCTCTCTTGTCCCTGCTCCCCCAGAAGAGCAATGGCCAATGAGCTGAATTATCATAAATTCAGCAATCAAATTTACCCAGCTCTGGAGGTGCAAGTAAAATGAGTATTGTATCTTCATTTCCCTTGTGGCACTTTATCAACCTCTTCCTTTGCTTATGGTAGAAGTCAATAAAATCCTATTAACACTCAGATCTTGTATTAAGTTTGACAGTTTACAAATTGCAGAGGTTTTCATTTCAAATATGATCAGCTTGAGATACTCTGGAGTTTCACTGAATAAAATTGTTAAAGTTTGAATAAAGTTGATAAAATAATTTGGGTGTATTGTTTCCTCTCCTTTTAAAGAAGGCAGCAGAAGCAAATCAAACAAAAAAACCTATCATACTTCCTGAGAGATTCACATTAGTCTAACCTGGAAGATCAGGAGAATCATAACAGATCTATATTTAGAGCAAAACATTCACCTGATCTCTCTGTGGGCCTGATCCAACTGCTATTTGAAAACAACACAATCCTTCCTATGGACTCCATGGGCTTTGTATCAGGCTCTGCTGCTCTCTATAATCACAAGTAACCATTCTTGCAAAATGAGTAACACATCCTAAGAGAAAAAGGCTTAAAGCAACTGAACCTTTAAATAGGTGAATAAATAGAGATACCAGCAGCAGGGATGGAGTTGGCACCTGCAGAAACAGCAATCAAGGGTATGGCTGACCAGCTGGTAAATGAATTAGGAATTATGCCAGAACAAACTTGGGGGCAAATCTAAAGCTATTCCTGCAATTGGGCAGATTGCCATAATTTCTGCCCTTATCCACCTGCTGATTTAAAACCCTGTTAAATATTACTTGAAGAAAACAAACACCAGTCCCAGCTGGTGCTATTCTTCCAGTACTAACTTGCTTCATCGAAGAATGTTCTCTCACGGAGGAACATGGTAGCAGAAGGCATTTAAACAAGATCTAGAAAGCTCTCCTAGACAAGAAAGATAAATCCAAAGCAGGTGACTGGAAATGTTAAAGAAGGGAGAAGGAATAAAAAAGGACCAAATTGGGCCAATTTTGGAAAAGCATGCAAGAATGTGTAATATATAAATCTCAGTGACTTCCTGAATAGCCTATGAGGGTAAAAGGGTTAGGTCAAGCAAACAAATTTAAAGAGGGACGTGGAAAGGGAGAATGTAAATGGAAGTAGAGGGAAATGCAGAAGAAAGTGGAAAAAGAAAGAAAAGTAATGACAAGCAAAAGAAAAAATGAGGTACAGGACACTGATAGGAGTCAGCAGAGAACAAGGCTAAGCAGAGAAGAAGGGCATCTTCCCTTTATGCTGTAGCTTTAGCCTCTTCAAAAAAAAGTGCTTGGCCTCATCTGACACAGGCTGGGAGCTGTGGAACATTTGCTATTAGAATGAATGGTAAGCAGGGTTTAACACAGCTTTAGGTTAAATTCTGATATTATTTCAAAACAAGTTTGAAATAGCCTTTATTCCTAGCAAAAGATATTGCAGATTTTGTTGTTGTTGTTAGAATGAGGACTTCCCAAATATTCACGCCCCATACTTTGATGTCATCACTGCTTTGAATAGGCTTCATGATTCAGGGAGCATTCTCACGTTTCGTTTTTAATTGTCCTTACTACTGCGCTTCCACTTTTTTTTTTTTTTTAATACATTTCCCTTTTAAATGTATAATCTCAAAGCCTGTCAAAAATTTAATACCTACTGTACACCTGAAGGATGTGTTCTGATTATGAATTAATTTTTATTAATTAATTTACTGAGGATGGCTTCACTCAAATAGATGATCCAATCAGAAAATAATTATGAGTTTTGTATCAACACCCTTTTCAGTACCAACAATTCAAATCGTCACAGAGTTCGTGGCTATACATAGATTCCTCAGATCACTCCTACTGCATGAGACAGTCTTGGACTGCTCACAAGCCAGAGTAGGAGGCTTTATTTTGAAGCAAACATTGCCTCTAGTAAGAATGTTTGCACACAGCAATAACTTGCCAGTGTTTAAGGCCAGAAACATTCCTAACACCCACTTACAAACATGCAAATAGATCTTTTTTTTTTTTTTTTTTGGCCTAGAAACTGTACTTTATGACAGAAAACTTTTCCCGCTGCAAATAATGATGTCCAGATACGATATCAGGTAGATCATATTTAGCCATCTATCCATCACACTGACTAGATACACATTCACATATACTAATAGTGCATCATGTATCCACGGATGCTCTAAAGTTGCTGCACTGACATCTGATGCTGTCTGCTCTCCGTTTGCTGTCCTTGAGCTCAGGGCACAAGGACAGAGTCGCAAATTCTGTGAATTCAGCACCACAGATAATTTATTGGCACTATGACTTCGCTGTTTTAAGTGGTTAGAAGTACTATCTTGCAGGCTTAAATTTCTCCCTAAGCAGCAGAATAAAAAAAAGATGCCTTTCTATGACACCTAAAGAAAATAATCTGCTTGTGCAGGTAGAATTTCAGGGGTGAAAACTGAAGAACATACATAAGTATTTATTTATTTGTAATGCATGACCTATCTAAACTGACAATTAAAGCCTAGGCTTATTTAAAGATTTAGTTAATTAAAGAGTAGTTAGTTAAAGAGTAGGTAAACTGAAACTTTCATATTGCCAATCTACACCCTACTACCAATCATAGTTATGGTCAGGATTTGAAACTAAAAATCATAAACCTAAGAAAATAAAAACATTTGAAAGCCTTTCTTCACAAGACATTGGTTGAGATTTGTACTGTGCACTTGATCAAACCGTTGCATGAAAAGCTACACATTCAACACGTAAAAGCCACATTCCATTACTGCACAGTGTGTTTTTGAGCTACTGGTGCATACTGAGAATAGATTACATTAAGTGTCCGAATCTCTGAAGAAACGAAGAGCTCTTAATATTGTTCCCCAACCAAAACAGAAATAATCGTACACTGTCAAGTCAGCAGTGAAATATAAATACAGTGCATAGGACTAACCTTCTTTCTGCTTTCTTCTGATATTGTTATGAGTGATGCATTTTTAGCTTTATATCAAGAGACAACATCCCAACATCCTTTGGTATTTTACTGCTGTGCTGACTAACGAAATACAGCATGTGACCCCTTTCATTTTCCGGTTCATCGGTTTTATGTTCTTATTTACTTGCCATACATTTTAAATCTGATAGTACCCAACACAGGCAGCTCAGAATATGCTGTATTTAAAAGATAGTGGCTGACAGTGTCTTTGATTTCATAAAGGCCTATTTTCAAAAAAATTAGCTGGGTACGTGTGTATCTTTTTAACGCATAACATAACAGTCAATCAAACAAAGGAGAGGCAAAGACGACTGGCAGTCTTCCGTGTTTTCCAACCTGGGGAAACACTCCATTGTGCCCTTGCAGAAGTTTTTGTACGCTCTGCTGGAACAGGCATGGACTTTGTTTCCTTGCTGCAAAACTTGACAATGCAATGGCCTCACACAGAGGGCCAGAGGCTCAGCTAGCACAAAATGACAGAAGCTCATTGATCTTCACATCTGACTGTATGTGCATCTAATTGCACTCCTAGGTTTTACCAAGGAGAGACAAAGTCTCCAGCATGTTCCACTATTCCATCAAACTTTGCTTTTTCTCGTTCTGTGATTTCAAATAACGCTGGGAAGCCCAAACTGCACTATTGTTTTGCAGTAAGTGACAAATAAGAATCTTTTCACAGTTTGCCACTATCATAACTTGAATGATTTTCCTTCGCCTACTGGAGTAATTGATTTTGTATGATAATCAACAACTGTCATATCAACTGCTAGACTTCTTACTGTTTAGCAGTGTCCTTCTGTGAGTGGCTGACAACATGTTATTAAGTTACTAAAGAGGTAAGAGAGCCTTGTTTTCAAACGAGAAAGAACAGTTTCTAATAACTGGGTTTTTTTTTTTTTTTCTTCTGTCTGAAATAGTTAACACATTTCAGATACCCCAAAATAATGAAGTTGAGCCCAAACCATCCTTTCCTGCCATTAATGACTTGGACCTGGCAATAACTACCGCTCACAGCTGGAAAGAAACCCTACGCCAATCACAAAAGCCTGCTGCCTGTAGATTACAAACTGTAACTTTAAAAAGACATTTGGTTCTTTCTAATACAAAATTTATGAAATAAAAGATATAACTGTACTTCAAAATTGTGGGTTTTTATTTAAATTAAAGACTACTTTTTTCATGGTTAGAGTCATATATGTACAACATATTTTATTAGAATTTAAGAGAAAAGTGTGTATTCAGAAAATCTCTGTCCTGTTTAGATTAGCTGATTAACTGAAAGCCTTTGTTCCATGTGAATCTAGTATGTTGGAATCCTTGACTTTAACTACTCTGTATTAAAAAAGGAGCATATGTTTTACAGCAATAGGCCTTTAAAAGAGAAGTGCTCTACAAGGTAACAGAAAAATATTTAGGTAGACATCTGCCTGCCTTCATTTCTTAGTTGCCTTTTTTTTCCCTCACCAGCACATCTCCCTCCTAAACCAACAGAACTAATACGTTTAAGTCTTTGACTTCCTTAGCTAGCAGGAACACTGTCAAACACCTGGTGCTTTGCTGTTCCTGAGTAGTCCAATTATCACTTGGATTGCATCGAAATTAGGTTCTTTTTACAAATGGCTCAGCTGCCCTCTCTTGAGGTTATTTTCATGCTCAAACAGTGGCTTTCAAACAAGGGGTGGTGTATCTAGAGCAAATTTCATCTGCCACTTTTCATCTTCCTTAGGCTCACAACTATGCAGAGTGAGGCAAACAAGAGCAAAGATGTGAGAAGCTGAAACACAGAGAGAAAGCCACAATTACAGAAAATAAGAGACAACAGGGCAGATCTAAACCAGTTGAGAATCACCGCAGTGGGACGGCAGCACAGGTCAGTCTTCTCTAGATCAAGAGCTAGGGGCACTGTAGTTAACATCTTTCTTCCCACTGCCCCTTTCCCTCCCTATGCTACTGTCCACGTACTCACTAGCACACAGCTCCGCTCCTCCCCAGATGCTTTCCAGCAGTAACCCTAAAAGTGTTCGGGGAGGGACTTTACCCTTATTCTGATCATGCTGTCACATATAACACCTTAAGGAAAACACAGAGCTTGTTCCGCACTCTTGTATAAAAATCAGTGCTGGATGATTTTTACAGTAAACATAGTAAGAATAGACAATGGCAAAGTTTTCTAAACATGGGATTATTTTAAAATATATTTTCTACACTTAAAAAAGCCTTATCTATAATTAGTTTTTAGAGGCGGCTGATGATCTGAACAGCATTCTTCAAGCAAACACTAAGTGTAACTCAAACCACCTTTGTGAACAGAACAGAATGTGCAGAAGACAAACACTCACCAATAACTCAGCAGTCTTAGGTTACCTGTAGCACTACTTCTTTTAAGCAAGTCTCATCAGATAAGCAAGAACAGTTTACTGCTGGAATTGGATAAAATGGTAAGGCATCTAGTTTAATAAAGTGCCCGTGTTCTTGATCAAAATATTATACTAAAGCTGTGGTTAAATTTAATTCTTTAAAAGAATAATGAAATAAATTTGGCCACAGTACTGAGAAAAATGATTTAGTAATAAACTAAAGTAAGAAGAATGCATTTGAGGTAATGCTAGGAATCAGAAAATTCATGTGCTTCTCCCTTAAAGAAATACAATTTGCTATTACACTAATCTGATGCTTTAAATTTATGAATTAAATTGTCCTCTCTTTAAAAGCTCAGTTCAGTAAAAATCTGCTCTAAGCATTAAGAAGCCATAACATTTCTTCATAGAAAGATTGTCTTTTCAATTTGAAGAGACTTTAGCCTATATTTGAGTAATACTCAAAGGTAGACACAGGGATATTTGCCCT
>KL280115.1:3926-17617 GCA_000699545.1 Podiceps cristatus | reverse complement strand
TTCCCTACAACAATCAAGATAACCAGCCATGACAATTATAGAGCTCCTGGAATTACAAAATCTGCTAATGTGAATATCAAGACAGAAATCAAACAAACAGAAAAACTATAAGTAGTTTACTTTTAGATATTTGCTATATATATTTTCAGGTGTTGTGCTAGTTAAATCCTATCTGTAAGTTCACAAGCAAAATCTCTATCTTAACTATAAATACAATTAGTAAAACTCTGTCCTCAGAAGCCTCAGGTTTTTTTAAATCTCAAACCATTACAAGAGAACTTGAGGCCGATATTATAGAACATCAAATACTTAGTTCAGGCTTTATCCTTAATCATACATTTTGTTTGAGTAACTTCAAGTATAGAGTTGATTTCACATCCAATGATGTAATATAATAGTCGCTTCCTTTTTTACAGTTAATTTCACTCTCCCATCAGTCATTTTGCCCCCCCCCAAGTGACTAATAATTTTTGAGACAGTGTGAAGTGTACAAAAATCATGTTACATAAACACTTTTCAAAGTATAGTGGACATAAGAAATGATGCCACTGACAAAAGTGATAGGAAAATAAATACCAAGAAGTTAATCATCTTATTCTTATCTAGAATAAAAGCAAACTTTAGTTTCTGAAAACCACAAATTGGATTTCTCATGTAGAAATATTTTCCTTTTAGTCATAGTAGCAAAACGGACCTAGGGAAAAAATATTAATAAGACCAATACTTATGCAAAATAACTTTATAATTGAACACAATTTTGCAAACATCAAGAGCTTCATTCTCCTGCTAAAATCAGTGGAAGTTTTGCTACTTCCATTCCTCTCCCATCCCCCATGCTAGTCCCCCCCTCAGCCTCCCCCGGTCCCTCCCCAGCTGGGAACAGGAACAGAAAAAACAAACAAAACCCCCTGTACAGGAATTCTTACATAGCCAGGACTATTCACAAAACAAAGTTTTAACCCCAAAATCCAGAGCTCCTACCATGTCCATTTAGGATTCCGTGTCTATTTAGGAGTGTACTTCAAGAGAATTTAACAATGCAAATTGTGCAGCAAATGTGTCACTTAAAGTCACCAGCTACAGCAAGTTTTTGCTTATCAACAGCTATTTTACAACACTGACCAGGATTAAAAAGGCAGCTCTTGTTCTAAAAGAACATCTCCGCTTTCAACCTCTATTCCCATATGTTTACACTATCTGTTCAAAGACCTATTAGATCTAAACTCTTTGATATATGACCAGCTACTTCTGCACAGCTTTTTGTTAACTGAAATCTAAACCCAGCAGGGAAAAGGACAAATCAGATCTTTTATCAAGTGTTTTCAGTATCAATTTACTATGAACAGGCATGTTCTTTGCTTTGTTTTTCAGTGCTCCAGTACATCATGAGTTTAGAAGGACAAGTGAAGAAGAATAGAATTTAGCTCTTTCCTAATACATTTTTAAATTTGTTATTTCTAAATGACATAAAAAAGAATGGTTTTATTTTTGATTAAAGATTCCAGTGAAAAGTTCTGGACATACATGTTGGATACAGATACTTATTTCTCCTGACGAACACTACTCCTGAAGTGAACGCCAGTCTGTTGGGATCTGTTCGTATAGAGGGAACTTGAATCATATCCTTCTTATGCCAAATACTTAATTTTAAGAACTGAGAAGCAAGCTTCAAATTTAGTTCAGACGTCTACCATTTATATGAGGAATGAGAAGCACATTAAGTCAGGAATTAGTAATTAAGAAACATTCAGAAAATCCTCATTCATTCCTTCAATGAAAAGAAATAGCTTCTCTTTCAAAACCGAGGAACTCATGAATTTTGGTGTGAGTATGCTTTATTGTGTCTACAATATCACAGAAACAGCCTGGAACTACAATATACTACTACATTAAAAAAAAAAAAAAAAAGGCAAATAACCACCAAAACAAACAAAAATACCAAACCTCACACACAACATCTTATTCCAAAGCCTTATTTCAAAATGTAGAAATCTCCGAACTCAAAAACAAAAAATAGACTCAGGATCTATGCAGAGTTGAGAACTGAGTCTTAATGACAGGTACATACACAGTATTAACTACCAATGACTGACTGTTAGAAGCAAAGCCAAACACTGACCAAAAGAATACTTCAGTGTATTAAAATTAAAAATTCTTCAGTATTAAATTTGGATTTTGTTTTTTTTAAATAAGGTGCAGTTCTGAAAGTGAACAGAGCACTTAATATAAATTGTTCATCTTGCCGATAGTCCTAAACCACATCCACAAATCAGCATTTAAAACCTGTATTATTTCTTCAGGAAAGGGGTCCTCACATGGATCTCAGCTCTGAATTTTAATTGCGTGGAGTTCTGCAAACTAACTAAATGATGCATGACTGTGTATAGATTCAAAGTTCAATTTCTTCAATCAAAAATCCAGAAGGCATTGCCAAAGTAGGCCGAGGGGGGAAGGAAAACCAGCATCTGCTAATATTAAACTCAGACTTTGCCACTCGGAACAGAATTACAAAACCTCATCTAATGACAGAATAATTAGGCATACATAAAGCAATCATTGGCACGTTGTCAGAAATAGAGTCTTTAGGAAAAAAATAAAAAAGATACAATATCAGCATTTTCACTAGCATTCACTAAGTCTCTAGCTGTTGCTTCCCCTGACTAACTCCAATCAATGAGTCAACTGCAGCAGGTCGAAAGCAACTGTGATAAAATGCCACCTTATGAAGTAACTGCCTTCATAGATCTTACCAAATGAGTCATAAAACTATTCATCAATATCGCACCTTGCGCAGTACAGCACAGTTAAGAGGTAAGCTCAGGGAGTTCTCTGATCAGAAAAGCTTACTCTGTTATTCCATTTGCAGGGTATAAATCCTGCTTTCTTACATTCAGTACCACCATTAAGTAAAGAATGAAAACCTCCACTATCATTAGTCAACAGCTAACAAGGCATTAACATTTTCATTAACAGTGTTGACAAATTCCAATAGTTTTTAAAAGCTCATTGGCATGGTATCTTGAAAATGTGAAGTAGAAGGGAACAGTCTTGGAAACATTCAAGCCCAGGTTGGACGGGGCTCTGAGCAACCTGATCTAGGTAGTGGTGTCCCTGCTCACTGCAGGGGGGTTGGACTAGATGACCGCTAGCGGTCCCTTCCAACCCAAAACATTCTATGATTCTATGAGTCTGACAACTTGATTATGTGCTATAGCTTTAAATTTTGGTTCTTCTACTAATGTATATATGTGAAGTACAATTCTCATCTGGTTATGTTCTAGCACCCTCAGAATTTTAACTTGCAACTGCTGTGTTACATATTGTCAGCAGCTACGTGATGTCCTACCTTCAACTTGCTTAAATAAATACCACCAATCATAAAAGATGGTGCATATAAAGGAAATACCAAAAACTTTGGCTTGCCTTTTTTTTTTTTTTTTTTTTTTTTTTTTTTTTTTTTTTTACCTGAGGAACAGAGAAAGAAGAGAAGATGGAAAAAGATGACAGTATAGTAATCAGATAACAACACCAGATATGCAGTATCCAGAAACACAAAAGTATAAGAGTTTCAAAATGTAGAAATCCTGTTTCATTCCAGCTTGGAGTGGCTTTTATAGAACAATTAAATTACCTCTGACAGCAATGACTGTTCTCCGTTACTGTTATCAAACTTGAGATTATGCAAAACCATACACCAAAAAGGGTATAATGAGGAACATTGCAAGTGCAGAGATAAATGCTGTCATGCACGCAACGGCCTGAAATATGCAAGGGTGCTAGCTTTCGGATACATTGTTTGAGACACCCCAGTTTGAGCCCTCGTTTCACCTATACTGGACCAGAGACAGGAATTGGTTCCTCCTAGAACATTTTTCATTGAATTAGGAAGCTGCTGTCCAGAATCAGTCCTAAAAGGGAATCAACAGCCATCCAAAAAGAAATCCTACAATATACACTAGACTGTTGAAGTTTTCTTTCCAAGTTCTCATAAAATATCTGGTATTGCTTTCAAATTTCATTCAAAACCCTTCACTCAAGCACTGCTACAGAGAAAAAAAGTAGACATTCCATAATTAAATAACTACCTCTAAAATGGAATAATTAAATCATGTTTCAATATTCCAAATTTTGTGCATGAATACAGTTTAATCTTGTTTCCTTTTTGCAAAAACACTTTTGATATGATAGAGAGCAAGAAATTCTGAGTAACAGATTCAAACGAACAGGTATTCAGGAAAGAAAGAGTATTATGCAATTTCAAAATTATAGATACCTTAACAGCAAAATATATAGCACTTGTGTGGTCATTAGGAAAAGTTCATCGTTCAGTTACACGGTAGTTGGCTTTACAAACATTTGGCAGCACGATCGGGGGACCGTGGTGAGGCAGCTTCTCTCCAAGTCATGGTGCTGCAGAGAGGATCCCAAAAGACCAGTGTTGCTGTTGACTAAATATTCTAGGCTGCTCATGTTCAGCACAAACTCATATTGTCCAAATCAGGTGTGCTGTGCTATAAAGCATCCGTTCCTTTCATTTGTCTCTCTAGAGGAACAGACAAGCAGGGAACAGCGGTGCATTTATGTTCTCCCATTTCCATCTGTAGTCATCAGTTTGAAAGATGAAAGAAAAACTGCTAGTAATTAAATGGGCTTTGAATTAGACACTGCTTGCCCAGAACAACGGCTTCATAATTAACTTCCTATAGATTAAATCTTTACAGTAAAATCTAACATGCTTTGCTATTATGGCAGCAGGAGGCTGAAGATTCCTTCCCAGTGTATGACATGGGAGCTGGTATCTTCCCCTCACTGGTTAAAAAACCCTCTCAAACTGACCTCTCTCCTGCTGGCTCTGCTGAGAGTAACAAGCAAAGGCTTATATGTGCTGCCGTCCAAAGCACACATAATGCTTCAGGATTGTACCCATAGCATCTGTATCCCTTAAGGTGGAAAAGTTCTTATGTAGGGTGGAAGACAGTACAAAAAAAACCCCAAACCCAAACAAAACAAAAACCCCAACAAAGAGAAAAATATATTCAAAAATACCAGCAGCACAACATACTGTTTGAAGATATTTTAGAGGATTTATGCCAAAAGGAATGTTCTTGATAAATTATCAGTATTCATTTGAAGTTTCTGATATTTTAATATTCTTAAAAGTCACACTAGGAAACCTCTTTCAAGATCCAGACAGTTCTACAAGAACAAGCCAATTCTGAAGTGCTCGTTATTTGATACCGGTTTCCTAATTGCTTCAATTTACAAGTATTTTTCCTAAGTCATCTTTCAAAAAATTACTTTTTAAAAAAACACTTCAGAAATTTTAATTTTCTATTTGCCAGTGCTTCTACACCATGCAGTCTTATATATGTTGGCATTTTAATAACTTATGGAAGTCAGTGTGTGCCTTTCCTTACATTTCTGTAATTAAAATTAATAGGATCCTTGCTAAAACCAGTTTTTTTAAACTGCAAGAAATAAGAAACCATTTACCTTCCAAAATTATTTGTTAGCTGTCCGTGTAATCAGACACAAATTTCAAAAACTACACCTTCCTTAGAACCACAGAATAGTTTGGGTTGGAAGGGCCCTTTAAACCCCCCCTAGTCCACCCCCCCTGCCGTGAGCAGGGACATCTTCAGCTCCATCAGGTTGCTCAGAGCCCCCTCCAGCCTGACCATGAATGCTTCCAGGATGGGGCATCTGCCACCTCCCTGGGCAACCTGTGCCAGTGCTTCAGCACCCTCAGCGTAAAAAATGTTTTCCTTATATCTCATCTAAATCTATCCTCTTTTACTTTAAAACCATTACCCTTCATCCTATGGCAACAGACCCTGCTAAAATATTCGTCCCCATCTTTCTTATAAGCTCCCTTCAGGTACTGGAAGGCTGCTGGAAGGTCTCCCTGAAGCCTTCTTTTCTCCAGGTGGAACCACCTCAACTCTGTCAGTCTTTCTTCACAGGAGAGTTGTTCCATCCTTCTGATCACTTTTCTTAACATACACTTAGGTAATAATATGCCTTCCTCCCACCCACACAAAAACCCCTAGAGTTTCACCAGAATATACAATGTGACAAAAATAATACAGGCTGTTTTTAAATTTTTGCTTGGGACTTAGAATGAAGACTAATATAAAGAAGAGTGGGAATAGACAACACCCCATACTGGGTGAGTTTCTCAAATTAACACTTGAAGAATTAGCCAATATAACTCAGATTAAGATATCCGAGACTGCAGAGATACTGCCAGCTGGAGCTAAACTTCTAAAACAGCAAATGCATCTATGCGTTTAAGCGTCTAGCTGTCATCAAAAAAGTTGGCCAATAGCTCTGAGTAATTTTTTTATTTCTTTGTTTGCATTTTGTTTGGTTTTGTTTGAGTACGGTTTTGTTGTGGGGTTTTTTTTTGGGGGGGAGGGGTTGGTTTTTAACTTGGACTGTCACATTTTTGAAGACTTTGGAAGAACTTCAGCTATAAGGTATATTTTTCTAACCATAATGAAATTCAAAAGGAAGAAAAGTTGTGCAGGAACATGAACGAAGACAAAACTTCACTTAAGTATTTTTTATTATAGCTAATCAGTATTAGCTATAATACTGATTTTGTTAACTACTAGCCCTTCCTGGCTTATATTAAAATTTGACACATGTAATTAGTGTTGATGCCAGATGAGAAACAATGTCTAAGTAGTCAGTTGTTTCATATATATATATGTACACAAACATACAGAAGCATTATTTCTCTACATAAGGAACCGGTGTCTTTAAGTTTCCTTAAAAAGGAAAATATCAGGTTTAATAAAATAAATTATTAAAAGAAAAAAAAGGTGACAGATTTTCCAGGAAAACTGGCATGGACTACCAAATTTATTTATTTTTTTAAGGAAGACAGTTTCTGTAAAAAGGCTTGTGATGATTAAATAGTAACGTAACAGCATAAGACACGGAGATCAGAATTTCTGAGCTTGTGATCAGTATGATGCCAGCTGCCCCAAAATGTTTTCCATAACTTGCAATGTATTATTCCTCCCAACAACTTCCTTATAAAAAACAAGTACAGGCACAAAAAAAAAAAATTATATACAGCACACACATTCAGTTTGGGTGCAAAAATGAGTATTTATGAATTACTTTCCCCATAGTAAATCCAAGGTCTACCTCACCTCACACCACGTAACATTCAAGAGAATTAATATTTCCCTTTACCTGATAAAACTGCAAGAATCAAACATGCAACTAATTATGGAAATACAGATCATCTACATTGGCAGGTTTACAGCAATTTGAGACAAATAACATCATTTGTTAAATAAAGGCTTTGCATTCTGTGATTTCTTTTTTTATACCTAAACATTGTAGGGAAGCTGCTGCTAATACCAGTTCCACAGGCATTAAATTGCCTGAAGTACAGTCAGCCTCGGCACATGCTCCATGGTCAGATTTACTTAGGCTCTAATCAATATGTTCCATGCATCTTGTCTATATTGGAGCTCTTCTTATTACATGCTCAATTGAGTCACTGAACAACAGCAAGCTGTAAAAGGCTGTACTCCCGTGGATAAAGCAGATGTTGTTCTGACCTCCACCCACTGGCTCAGATAGCTAGTTTTCTGCCTGCCTTCAGTGAAGAAAAATATCCCAGCTACACATTTTGCCCTTGAATAATATAGATTATGTTCATTATACTTTGCCCTTGAATAATATAGATTACGTTCATTATACAAAAGTTCTTGCTAACTTCCCCCTTATTTTATTTTTAAAAAGCAAACACACAAAAATCCACCATGAAAATCATAGTAAACTACTTATTCCTCAGAGTTTTAGAGAAATATCTTCTATTTTGAAAAATTTGAGCATTTTGAAAATAGGCACACGAAATTCTAGAAGGCAACACTAAAGCAAATCAGTTTTCTGAAATTACTGTAAACTATGGATTAACACGGAAATGCCACCATATTGTGAATAACATAGGACAATATTGACCTAGGAAAGCTTTTGCTACTTGGATTAATTCTTATCTTTAAAATTAAGGCAGCATGAAAAGTAGAAATCAAATTCACCAAACAATAAATTAAAATTGAAAATTTAAAAAAATCGCGTTCTTGGGAGAACAAGAGAATCTGAAAAAAAAATAGGAAAAAAAATCAAGCAGGAAGCACAAAAAAGATCCTAAATACAGCAGTGATAAAGGAAATAGAGGTATAAAGGAAGAATTGTGATCTGAAAGGATGGGGTATTGCTTTTGAGAATATCTGATATAAGGAAGACCAAGTTGAGATATTGATATATCAAAAAATTGTTATATTTAGAATGTTATTTAGTAGGTTAACCTGAATGCTGGGAAAGCTGAGGGGCAGACATAAACCACTAAGCTCTCCCAATATACACATAAAATGTGAAAGAGCTTTTAAGCACACTACTGTGAAACAATAACACCTATTTCTGCACTACGCGGGTCACTGTTGGTATCTTTGAATAACAGACAAAACAGATCTGTGAGAAAAAAAAAAAAAAAAAAGGTTTCTAAGACAACAATAAACCAGAAAACAAAATACATGTAACTGCTTAGTCCTATTAGTATCACAGGAACTAGTAAAAGCCCTACAAAACTGGATAAAGCTTCACTACCTTAAAGAGTTTGTGGTCTGTTTGCATCAAGACATACACTCCCAGCCAAAATGCTGCCAGCTAAACACTTCGTACCCGCAGCCACCGCCTCAATCCATCTGCGGATTCAACCAGAGCAAACAATCCCAGAGCTGAAAAGCACTCATATTCAACTTTAATAGGCCACCTGTGAACTTAAGGACTTTACAAGAAGCTCAGCTGTTATAATTAGTAAAGTACTTAACACAATTCTTTACCAGATCAGAGTTTAAATCCGGACGGATTTTTCTTACCATGTTTGAGGAATTTAGAGTATCAGGTGGTTACTGTGCTAAAACCAAACTGAACTGTTTGGTTAGTGGCCTTTCTAGGCCAATGAACTTTAGGCACTGTAATCCCATTTATTCATGATTAAAGCTTAACCTTGTTACTAGTGAAGTCAATGGAGTTGTATCTGTAAATATGCATCTCAGGCCCTTGTTTCTCATTAAAAAATCATTTGATAGAGATAAAATTTAAAAAACCCCATCTGGTTTCTTCATCCCTAATTCATATTGACAGTATGTTCCTTTTCTCATGCGTTTTGATCTGTCTTCTATCAGATTCCACTGGGTCCCACCCTTCCAGCTTCTAGAGCAGAGAGTAACACAGAGTCAGAGCTTTCTCTTGGTGGCAGCAAGGGACGAGTACACCCGTGAAGGTTCTGACCCTTGTCACTAGTAGCCTGGAGGGAGAGTAAAGAGCAGCAGCTACGAACTTTAAAGGTGAGTTCTTAGAGAATTTTTTACAGACTAACCCAGACAGCTTCTAGAATATTTCTGATAGCAAATAAACCAAGGAAAAACTCATGGATGATTTGATTGGCAGAAAGCAAAATTCTGGGCTTGAAACTGTAAACTCCCTAAGGTACCATCCACATACATACATATTTATAAAGAGGCTGGATGTTTTGAATTGAATGTCTGGATGTTTTGAAACAGAGCATCAACTTCTAAATCTTTTGTGCAAACCTCATTAGATTATAAAGTCCACGTGCAGCTAGAGGTTAGCGAAGACCCACTGAATCAATTTGGAACTAATGTCCTATCGGGATTTTAGTATGTACTGTGCTATTAGAATGTTATTTTTAAAGCTATGCAGCTATGCAGAAGCAGTTTCATTTGTAATCCTGCAAGGGCTAGTACTAAAAATGTATGGTTATTAGAGCATTCCCCTTTGGTACTCTGAATTTCATCTTTTTCCCCTCCCACTTGTACAACAGTCCAGCACTACAAAGACAGTGGAACAGGGAACATTCTGTAAGGATCAAAGTGCCTCACCGGAAATTGAAAGAAAGTAAATGGTAAAATATAACTGCCAAAGTCTTCCTCTGATTAACCCCATATTTGGATTTTTTTCCTCCCCTGAACAGCTACAGTAGTTTCAGCCAGTCCTTACCTATTGCGTTATCAGCAAAATAAAATGGAACAAACTCGCTAGTTACTTGTCACTCCTGCCATTTCTCAATGCTAATAAGTAGTTCTGTGACTCATTCAAGTGGGCCGTAGCTTAGAACAAGATGTGAAAAATATTCTTGTTTTAAGCTTAAGAAAATTCTTGTGTTTATAGGTTAACAAAATCCAGGTTTCATCTCTAGAAGACACGTTACTCATTATTAAATTTGAAAGAGAATGTCTATAATTTCATTATGTTCCTTCTGCAGGTGTAGATGTAGATGATCTTATTCACTCAAGTGGATGGTTGGAGAAAGTACAGAAGAAAAACGTATAGCTGAGGGTATTGCAGAAGTGATAGGTATTAATTATACTGCCTGATGAAAGAAGAAAGAAAATTTTGTCACTTTTCTTGCCTTGTTTAATGTTGCTAGAAAGATATAAATGCATTTTTCCTCTTGAGAAAACATTTGTAGCATTGATGTTTGCTAAAGACCAAATGAATTTTGGTTTAATAAAACCAAAAGAGTGGGGAAATGAGTTAAAATCTTAATTCTTTACATGTTCTTAATCTATTATATTTGCATGAAGCAGGAACAAAGAAAAGAAAAGAAAAAAAACCAAATCAAACCAAAACCAAAACACACCAGAGAAAACTGGGAATTCAGGGGACTACTAAAGCATCTCCTTCTATACTGTGTGTATAGAAAGTCATGTACAAGTCACGTCTGGTACTATTTTCAAACCCTGCTCCCCCAAGCTTTTCCAGAGTGTGCTCTAGAAAGAGCATGAGAACTGTTAGTAGTTTGGAGGTTTGACAGGGGAAGCAACAAGCCCAAGGAAGTAGCCAGGGCCTGGATTAGAAGAAAGAAGGGACTGATTACATCATAAAATTCCTAAATAGACTGGTCTCTGTTTTTGCTTAGTGTTTGCCACACACTCTGTGGTCCAGTTTAAAAGGTTATGGCTTACACTTAAGCCATGAGAAGAAAGATTTCCCCTTTATAAAATATTCTAAATATATATGCCATGGACAACTTGCCATCAAGTTCCTACAATTATCTTGATTTCTTTACTCTCCTGTGTTTTCCCCGAGTCTCTGTGTCCGTTACTCATCTTGCACTGTTCTCTTACGTTATAATCCCTTTGTGACAAAACCTGTTCCTTAAAAGCAGAGTTCAGCGAAATGAAGGCCTGACACCTGGCTGAAGTCTTGCTCTGCTATCGCATTTTAAATAATTGTGATAAGCAAGATGCAATATGATTGAAAGAAACTTGATAACAATATAATAGTTTATACATTTTATTTCTACTCACCTACAGTTTTAAATTAGGTATATTTAGTATATTTGATCTATTATCTGGATTTGAAATAGCATTACCTGATTATTCTCCCTTGAATATTTTTATTTTCCAAAGGACAAATAATGTTTTTTCATCTGGGTGTCAGGAAGGGGAAGCATTCCTTTATAGAGCAAAGGAAGAAGGAACTCCTAGATAATTATTTATTATTCTCTTGTCAAGTGCTATTATTGTCCTGCCTACAAAGTGAGAAGAGAAGCAGCACTGAACTGGTATTTTATGATAAAATAATAACTAAAATAATAATTGATACAAGCGGGATATATTCTTGAGCTTTGTTACAAGATCTGGGAATCCAGGGACTCTACTTCAAATCTTTAATGGTTTTTGAAGACAAGTCAGTATATGCTTAATTATCAGGAAATTAGTCATGAAAAACAGAGTTATTTCCTATTTAAACCTTCTAATTTAAAGGATGCACTAAGCAAAAGAGAGATCATACATAATTTAATGTAATTGAGGAAGGGAATTAAAATATAATTTTCACTCTTCCATCTAATAACACTACTCTTTCAAGCTCTGGGGATGTTGTTTAAGCCAAAGGTGGTGGTTTCCTTGACAATTCTAGGTAAGAATAGATACCCTTAAAAGAAATGAATAGAATAAGAGGGCACAAATAAGCAGCATTTACTAAATTGAGGGTTAAGGAAACTATAAGAGATCCCTGAAGAAGACTTAACATTGAAGATATAATATTAGAATGAAGAATAAAATGAAGGTTAATCTTGATAATGAAGGACTTGAACCCAGTGAAAAGTCGTTATCAACATGTTAACATGTGCCGAGTTGGGGTGAGAATTGGATGGCCTGAGACAGCCAATGATATATGTAGGTTTTCATCTGCTGCTTGTTAGTAATGTAAAACTGCTAGTAGAGAGTGGCTGCTTGAGGGAGAGTACTTTTGTGAAGGTAGTGCTCTATTCCAAGCAAAATGGGGATAGGAATGTTTAACAGACCAATCAGTGGCTCCCTTGTAGTGCCCTGAGGAAGAGGTTTACTTTTGGATGAACGTTAGTATTTGTTTTCTAGTTATTAAAAGCCCTGACTACAACGCTGGCCTAATATAAACATTAGCTCATTACCCTGCAATACAGACCAAGCTTGAGAAGAACGAAAAGTGACAATTTTAAGAACTGCAAAACACCCCAGGCCCTAACAGATACCTGACTAAAAAGCCCTAGATAACAAAGTTTTCAAGCAGCTCATTGCATCCACTGTGTGTAATCACAAGGCAGTACAGAATACTGTTTAATTCTACTAATAAACAGAAACATCTTAACTGTCATCAACTGTTATCTTTGAACTAAATTTCAAGAATTTATTAAAACAGCAAGTGCTACCTGTTTGAAATTTTTTGTTGTTTTTTTCCTGCAAATGTCCGAGTGAAATCCTCATTTTGTGTTTGGTCACTTGCACTCAATTTCTTACTATTTTGTATTTTGTTCTCCATTTACTTCTGAGTTCACAACTCTTACAACTTCTTACTCACAGAAGCACCTGATAGGCTTATATGAAAGAAATACAAAAGAAAGGCAAGGCAAATTACTCTAAGATAATTGCACCTTCTGTGTTTCAGTTTAGGTTTTACATTTTGGAAATTTGGATATTTATGAATAAAAACTCAGGTTTTGTTAAAAAAATGACTGAGAACTTTTAAGGTTCATTTTGCACAGGAAAACACAGAACAACCTCACTGCTGTAATGACTGGAGAGTTCTGGTTGTAAGTCAAAGACTCACAGTGAAAGGATGAAGGGAATGAGAGGACTCTACTTGAAAAAAAGATAATGAGAAATATTGTTGTTACAACAAAAAGGCACAAAAATTAGGTTTGAAATTAAATTTAAAATTTAACAACTGCCTGATAAATGCTAAATCTGAATGATTAAGATTCAGCAACAGAGGAAGACTGATTTCAAATTTAGGGGTGAGAAAACTAAGTAGTTTTCTAGGCTTTTTTTGAAGCCTTCTGCTAGGATGAATGTATCCTTGCTATTGTTTCATGGCATTAGAGCAAGGGCACACAGCATGGACTCCTTAGTGGAGTGGTAGTTCATTAATATCTGTCTCATAGACCCTACAGAACATTTTTTGTTCACATCTACAAAAATATTCTTTAGAACACAGACACAGAAAAATAACTGAATTAGTATTGGCGATATCAGAGAAACATCATAATAAACTGGCATTGCTAAGGTGGTGAGGATGGGTGCTACGACTGTAAAAAACCTTCAGAAGTTTGAGATAATTGTCATGATCAAACACTTGTAAAGCTCCTGGCAATGGAGGGG
>KL280114.1:83801-115692 GCA_000699545.1 Podiceps cristatus | reverse complement strand
CCCCCCTTTTTTTTTTTTGTTCACCTTGGTGGTAGCCAGAAGACCTTTTATGAGTCCCAACTCATAGATCTGTGCAGGAAAAGGAAAAATCCTTGGATTAGCTGTAGTCTAAAAAGCAAACAAATTTGAGCAGAGGAGGTGAGGATATAGTAGGAACAAGAAAAGCATAATTTCCTCCTGACTTAGTTGATACAGAATGTGCTGGGCTTAAGTGCTTGCTCACTTCTGTTTGTTATTTTTCAGTGGAGCTGCAGGATGGGATGGGGAGTAACATCGATGTTAAGAGCTCCATGGAGTGTAAGTTTAATCAATTGGTGATTGTACTTGTAGCTCTCAATCTCTGTGCTGTTTTTGTTTTCCTCCTTGGAGTAGAGTAGGTGGGCTGTGTCCGGGGTGTTTGTGTAGTATCAGAAAGTGATGGCATATATGCGAGTCATCTTTGTCCCCTGGCTTGGAAAGCCACCCCACGACTTTGATCTTCAGGGAGTGCACGTGGAGAGAATGACGAGGAAAAGCCATGCTCCCGTTAGCCTCCTGAAAGTACTTGGTGTCCCTGGAGTGCTAAACTTGGGGTCTTTTCAAAGGATAATAGATGCTGTACAGGTGAGTCAGCCTTTTGTGCTGAGGGCCAGGTGCTTGACTTATTTTCAAGCTGGCATGCTAGGACACACTCTGGCATTCATCACGTTTGTAAACATTCCTCAAAGTTGAGGAAGGCTTTTGTCTTGTAACCGGTTTTCCTTAATGCTCTGGGAGTGACTGGCTTGATGCATTTTCCCCAGGTGGCATCAGCAGGCTATGAAATACAGAGGAAGCATTTCTGCTGTGTGACATTTACAGCAGGGTGATCTCCAGGAAAGGACAACCAAGAGTGAGTATGTTTTTGGTACTTTGCCCAAATATGTACACTTTTGACTCCAGAACAGGGAATGAAAGGCTTCATGTCTTGGACTGGTCATTTGGGCAATGCAGTTCTTGTTCTCATTTTTCTGCTACATATGACATTGACAGTTAACAAGTCATTCCTGCAGAACAAGAAAATGTAACTTCTTTTTTTTTTTTTTTTTTAGTGGTGGAAGGATCGTTGCTGGTGTTGCTGAGTGGAACAGAGCAGAGTTGTAGTCTGTTGTGCTTAGTTTGTCAACTTTAGGCTCTCACTTTTCTGAAAGGGCGTTCAAGTTTCCCTTTGATAATCTATTCTTCCTTTGTAGCCTTTGTTTTTGAACAAAGACTTGAGAGTATTTGTAGCAAAGAACAAGTTAAAAGTAGTTCCTGATAAGTTTTCCACAATATTTGGTGTAAGTATGGCCTTGCTGTTAGGGCTGGTTGCAGAGGGGAATGTTGGGCAGCCCTAGATCCACACATTGTGTTGCTAGGGAAAGCAAAATCTCTAGTTACATGGGAATTCTCTGGTGCATGTCATAAGCATTTTCTCAAGTGGCTGAATTGGTGGTTTATTTTTCTTTTCTCTTTTCTGTGTAGTGTTTTTTTTGTTTCATAGAATCATAGAATCATAGAATGTTTTGGGTTGGAAGGGACCGCTAGCGGTCATCTAGTCCAACCCCCCTGCAGTGAGCAGGGACACCACTACCTAGACCAGGTTGCTCAGAGCCCCGTCCAACCTGGTCTTGAATGTTTCCAGGGATGGGGCATCCACCACCTCTCTGGGCAACCCGTTCCAGTGCTTCACCACCCTCATTGTAAAGAATTTCTTCCTTACATCTAATCTAAACCTACCCTGTTTTAGTTTAAATCCATTACCCCTTGTCCTGTCACCACTGTCCCTACTGAAAAGATTCTCCCCCTCAAGTTTGTTTGCTTTTGGTAGGCCTTTGTCTTGAGGGGCCTGATTTTGCAAACAGGAATGAACAGTGTGTTTGTTTACTGGTGATAGCCGTGGGACTGTATGTGTAAGTATGTGGAGCTGAATCCAAGACCTGCTTGAAACCCACCAAACATTAAAGTTTTGCTTCCCCTCCTTCCTTGAGACCTCTATTCCTAGCGGGCCATGAAGACAGCTTGCCTTTCCAGTAGTAGCTGCCTGAAGGATTAGGCCAGATTTATTTATTTCATAGTAAAAAAAGACCTGAACATACTCACTTTTTGACATGTTATGTCTGAGAATGGCTAAGCAACAGTTTACAGCTTATACTCACATTTGTAACTTACCAATGATGATGTATTGAGTTTTAACATGCCTCTTAAATGGGTATCTTGGGGATGGAAAAAATGACTTGATTCTATATTGTCAAAACCAAAGAACTCCTTTTGGCATGGCCATTTAATGGACCATTTAGCTTCACTTGAATCTGGTTTTGCGAAAAGCTGCTGAGCAGAAATCACATGGGTTTGTCTTTCACTGTCGACTGTTTGCTGTGTAGGTGGGGGTAGGATGCAGGTGCTGGTGACAGTTTGAGCTGTTTGACTTTGTGCCCAGAGAATTGCTGCCTAGCTAGCAGAACTAAAACATACTATTATCTTATTAGTGCATTCACATCTTTATGCAATTAAACCAAAGCATTATATTTAAGCTACCTCTACTGTGCATGTTCCCACAGTTTTAACACTTTATCTTTTAAAGGCTATGAGAATTTGACTGAGAATTAATTCCACGTATACAGTCTGGGTTGCACTTGAGTGTGACTCTGTCTCTGTGGTTGAGGGTGGCTGTCCGGAGAAGCAAGAGCATGCGAATCAGTATTGTCAAGGTCTTCAGCAAGCAGATAAAAGGGAATGACCAGCAGGAAATACCCCTTTGTGGGGGAGAGAGTCTTTCTTCCATGGCAGCACTTTCAGGTAAAAGGTGAAAATTGATCATCTTGGCATTCAGTTGCATTAAATTTACATAAGGGCTGATCAGCAAGGAAGTTCCCTTGGAGCACTTAATAATGCTGATTTCTGCAGTTCTTTAAAAGAAAACCCAGTATTTCATAGGTGCCTCAGTTCCATCACTTGAAAGTTTTGCAGCCAATTACTTGGCAGTTCTGGAAACTATAAATTGCTTTTAGAGGTGATATTTTGGGGTGGAGGTTTTTTTTTTTTTTGAGTAAGCATATACGTCTTTAAACCATCCGAGTCATGTATTCTATTTTTTAATACAAAATGGTTTTGAAGACTCAGCATGTCGTGATGGTGGTGATATGGCACAAAGCATAAGGTGACATGTAAAGGCCTCCTAAAAGGAGAATCTTATATACATCCATAGGATCACTGAATTAATTTACACTTTCATTTATTTCTAATAACCCCATCGACCCTGTTGGTAAGCTGAATATGGTAGAGTGATGGTTCCAGTTTTGAGGCTGACATCCCCCCTGCCCCACTTAACTGCTTTGCTGAGGGAATATGGTATTGGTAGGGCAGCAGGTAATGCTTATGCTTCACCAGTACAGACAGGTGCGTTTCTTTCTGTGTTGGGTTCAGTCATCTTGAGAATGTGGCCTGTTCTTTGTGATTTTCATGACCCTCTGTAGCATGTTTTTTACTGGGGAATTTTGTTAGACTGGTTAACTTTGTACATTGGATTCAGGTCATGCTGCAGTGGGTGTCACCAAACTTGTTTTACAGGGTTTTCCAAGGAAAACACCCAGTATCGTGTTTTGTGTAGGCTGATAGACTGTAAATGCAAAAGGCTGTAGTTGCTTCTCAAATACTTCTGTTGCACAATGGCACCGTCAGTCATGAACCACAGTCTGTGCCAGTAACTGGATTCTTCTCAGGGTTTAGTTGTTGAGTGCATGATAGCTGCAATAGCCAGGGTGCAATTTTCAGTATCTACGAACAACCCATCTCTTCCTTATCTTTGGACCTCTCTTATTTTTGACAAGTAAACTTGGTCTTGTGTCCCTTGTGGAAGTAAGACAATCACTTTTTTTTGTAGCATCGGAGTATTTCTCGGAGACAATGCTGGTAAACAGTAGAACACCTGATACTTCCATCCAAAATGTTGGATGTGGTTTTAGGGGGTGGAAGCAGCTTGGACTGCCCTTTAAATAAAAGTTGCAGAGTTAAGGAGGTGGCTGGCTTAAATTTGTGGGGATCTGAGAGCTTTAGAGAGCTTACTAAAAATGTATTATAAATAGCAGAGTGTGGATTTAAATGAAGTAGACTGCTAATCATAGATACTGGTGATGAGTTGAAGAACTTTATCTTGTAGGGACGGACTATGGCAAAAGGTCTTTCTTGCAGTCGTGAGTAACGGCAGTTAAACTGAGTCAAAGGAGGATCTTCATTTTTTAGATGCTAGTCTTGCCCGTCCCGTGAAGAGGGGAGTGAACCCTTATATCGAGAAAGTTGTGTAAGCATGTTACAGGTCAGTCATGGTCCTCAGCATGCAAGTAACCACCTACCCAAATGTATGCCACGGTGCTGAGCTTGTGCTTTCAAATCTGAAAAATCCACCTTTCACACAACTGTGCTGAAAACTAGTCCCTAAGCCCTGGTGGAAGGAGCCTTGTTTGTCCAGGTTATCCCCGTTGGGCATCAAGGACAGTTTGTGCATTAAGCTTGCAGAATTGAGCCCAGTAATTCAGAATTCCATAAAATGGTGAGAGTAGATAATTCACAGTCCGGGATCTGCTTAGAGATTAATTTTTGAGTAGAGAGAATTTGTCTTTTTCGCATAGGCAGTTCAGTTTTGCCAAGAAGGTTAAAGGTGGTCAGTGTTAAGTGGGCACCTCCAAAATGTCAGCAGTTTGTTTTCTGAAAAACTGATCCTTTGCTTTTTTGGGTGTCTTTGGTGTATTCCCCAATCTGTTGGTCATCAAGGAATTTGCTAGTGGCTGTTGCTTTCTTGGAAGGTCTGCAGAATCAAAAATTCACTTATAAAAGAGATATTTTGATTTGGGGGTGATGGTGTTGAAGAAATCCAATCATTACTGTGTATAAGCTTATTATTTGAAAGAGGCTAGGAGATACAAAAAGGATAAAATTCTCTGTTCAAAGGCTTTCAGTCTTCCTAAAGATAGGTGCTCAAGGGTATACTCTCCTGATTTGTTTTAATTTGACTGCTTTACTGGCACTAGATAATATCAAGCGTTTATGATGTGTGATTTATATGGATAAGGAAAATACTATTTACTGTTTCTCAGGCCAGGAACAATGTTCTTTACACATGGCTTTAATACAGCTGTTGTGAGCCTAAATAAATGCCACCTTTGAATACGCATGCAGATCCCGTATAATTATGGAGCGGTGTGGTGTTTATGAGAGAACCTGCAGCATTGTTGAATGCTTCTCAGCTGATGTTTGGATAAAACAGATAAGCTCAAATATTGTCTGGAACTGATCATCTGAATCATGGGCCAGATTTCTATTTCCTTTCTTGTTTTCAATGGCTCTTTACTTAATCAGTGGGACTAGTGGGCTATGGTGCCATGCAGCATAAGGCTGCAGCCATGGATAATGGGTTTTGGGTGTTTGCAAGGTATTTACAGCTGAAGTAGTGAATGGAAATTTTGAGAACTCTTTGTTGTTGTCGTTTAAATTATGCAGAGAGAGGAATGAACAAAAATACTCAGCAAAGTGAGTAAGTTAGACCAGTTCTACAGAGGGTGGCAGGTGGGGTTCATGCTAAAACAGGCATTCAATACTACTTCTTCAGAGCTATTGCCACACACAAATAACAAGTCATGCACAAATGCCCAACAAATCTGTGCTCAGAGTTTCGTGTTTATGCATGGGAGGAACTCCACATACTGAAGAATAGATTTGTGGATAGTTATCTGACTTCAAATCATTTGACATCATTTTGATCATGATTGTCCTGGTTTCGGCTGGGATGGAGCTAATTTTCTTCCCAGTAGTTACTGTGTTTTGGATTTAGTATGGGATTTGGTATGTGAAGAATGCTGATAATACACTGATGTTCTTAGCTGCTGCTGTGAGATCAGGGACATTTTTCAGCTTCCCAGATTTTGCTAATGTGCAGGTGCATAAACCTGTGAGGGGTACAGCTGGTACAGTTGACCCAAACTGGCCAAAGTGTTCTGTAGCATAGACGTCATGCCCAGTATATAATGGGGGCTGGCCAGTGGGATGGGTTCGTTCCCTCCTTCCCTCGCTCTCTTGCTCTTGGGAACTTGGGGTTCTGAGGTCGCTGCTGAGTAAATTGCTGTTCCGGGATTGTTCTCCTTAATCTTTGCTGTCCTAGTAAACTGCTTTTATCTCAACCAGTGGGTTTTCCTTTCTTTCCGTCCCACAGTGGGGGAGAGTGAGTGAGTGTCTGCGTGGTGCTTAGTTGCCAGCTGGGGCCAAACCACGACGGTGATCAGCTTACCAGTGTGGGCAGACAGCTGTGTGTCATCCTCCCCTCTTGTCCCGGCGTCTGCATCCACTGAGTAACTACAACGGGGTGTTCTGGTTTGCGTGGTTTGTGGTCTAACGAGTACTGATATAAATACAAACAGGAATATAATGTATTTTGCTAAAATAATTTTTTTTTGCGTTTGTCTTTCTGATCCTCCATTAATAGATGTTGTCTTGATTCTTGCTCCCATATTGGGCAACTAATTTTCCTCGTTCTTTCCTAGTAACAATAACTAAAAGAATGAACGTGCTCCACAAATTTTCATCATGATAAAATTGTTTGAAATGTGCTGCAACTCTGGGGAGAACAATTTTGTGTTACCTCATTGGTATGTGAGTGATCTATTTGCTGACTTAGAGTCCTGTTTCATAACCTGTGAAGCTACCTCCAACTTCACTGAAATAGGGCTCCGTTTTTATTCCCTACAATCTGTAGAAAATGGTTGAGATTCCAGCAGAGCTAATGAAGGTCTGACACGTGTCCTCCTTATTTTTGTTTAATGCCATCCTCTCTATGGTCACATGCAGTGCAACTACTTCTAATTTAACTTCAAGAAGTTTGTGTGATGTTCACCAACTGGTTTAATCTACTAAAATAGAAATTGCCATTTATTTTTAAGCTTCAGGAAAAAGTGTGCTGTGGGGGTTTTCTTTGTGTGTGTGTTTTTTTTTTTTTTTTGTTTGTGGGTTTTTTTTGTTTGGTTTTTTTGTTGTTGTTTATTTTGTGTTGTGTGTGGGTTTTTTTAAGATTAAATTTACAATGCAAAAAGAAAAAAAAAGTTGCCTACCAGGTTTTAAGTAGGTTAGGATCTCTGCCACCCTTAAGAAATCACAATCTGACCTGCTCAGTGGCCAGCATGTGGTGGGGGGAGGAGGTTTTGGTGTGTTTTTCCTTTCTTTTTAATAAGTCAAAACATACTTGTTTTTGAGGTTGTTTCACTAGCCACATGTTGTATATTGTAGGGTATTTCAAGACATCTCTGAAATATTTATCAAGCTGTGTCCCACCAAGAATGTAATCTTAAGGTCTCCACTGTTTATGAAGCACAGTCTATATTTTATCTCGTGCTGAGAAAAGATGTGATAATGGTTGTTTAGGGATTATGTGAAAATGGAGTGAGGAATGACCCTTAAAAATTGGTAGGAAGTAGGAGATTCCCAAACGAGACTAGGGAGGCGGGGAAGCTGTTTAAATTGCTACTGTTGGGATTTTCTAATGAATATCTCCTTTGCATTTATACTGGGGAAAGTGAAGATTGAGATTAAGAAGCTTTTTCAAAAAAATGCAATAAAATCTGTTGGGTTACAGAAACGAAAACTAAATTTGTCACTGTAGTAATTTGCCTTTATTAGTGCCGGAGTTTCAGAGGCTGCAACCACAAGAGTGTTATAAGGTGCTAAACATCGTTAGTGGATAAAAGTGTGGGCTCTGGGAAGGGATAGGATGCAAATGAGCTTTGGGCCCAGATGCTCCTCAATAAGTGATCCATTGCCTTGCTTGGTTTTGGGTCCATTCTTTACATCTCCCTAAACTTTTTTAGGTTACAAAATAAGTAGATTTGTCAAAACCTTAGTGTGGGGTTGCAGAGCTCTGTGTGGCCTGTGGCACCTTCAGGGGCAAATGTTCTGCAGATTTCTCTGCAGATGTCTAACGGCTGACTCCAGAAATGCAGGGGATGACCCCTGGGTCCCTTGTGCCCCTGTTTCTATGTGTGATTACATTGAAGTGAACTTGTTCAGCAAGCCTTGAAAGATTTATTAGAGTGTTTTTGTTTTGTTTTAAATTATATGTATCTTGCATGTCAAAGATACATATTTTTTCTACATATTGAAAACCAGAAAACCCCAAACCTTTCACTCTCTACAAGAGGATTTTTCTCTTTTTTTTTTTTTTTTTTTTTAAATGCCTGTCTTCCTTGTTAAAAGATACTTGCCTAGGCTTATTTCTTTAAGGATTAAGTCTGTATTTGGATGAAAGATGGCAATGTTTTTGAGTTGGGGTTTTTGTTTATTTTTCTTTCTTCTGATTGGCTTTTCTGCAACTTAATGTTAAGAATAGTTTCGACTCTGCTCTGTAAGGTATTTAAGGACTGCGTACAGATCATTCTTCCTTCTCTGACATCCAGCTATTCAAGTTGTAATAGTAAAGACAACAGAGATTTAGCAAGTCATTTTAAATGATGCTTTAGGGCAGGAAATAAAGAATGCCCGAATCAATTGAAATTCTAGTAGGGAATTGCCATATGATATAAAATTACCTACACTAGTCTGGGAAATGGGAGTGCTCTCAGCAACAGAAAAATACTACTGAGTCCTTAGTATTCATCGGCTGCTGGTGCTTTTGGTCTGTCTCACTGAAAAGGCAGCAGTC
This sequence comes from Podiceps cristatus, assembly GCA_000699545.1. Classification (NCBI taxonomy): domain Eukaryota; kingdom Metazoa; phylum Chordata; class Aves; order Podicipediformes; family Podicipedidae; genus Podiceps; species Podiceps cristatus. The sequence continues at coordinate 107,015 of KL280114.1, read as the reverse complement.
ATACTACAAGGTGTACAGAAATACGCATCACAGAATCACAGAATCACAGAGTGGTCTGGGTTGGAAGGGACCCCAAGGATCATAGAGTTCCAACCCCCCTGCCATAGGCAGGGACACCAAGCTCCAGACCTGGACCTACATGAGGTTGGCCAGGGCCCCATCCAACCTGGCCTTGAACACCTCCAGGCATGGGGCATCCACCACCTCTCTGGGCAGCCTGTTCCAGCCCCTCACCACCCTCTCTGTAAAAAACTTCCCCCTAATATCTAATTTAAACCTTCCCTCCTTCAGCTTCAATCCATTCCCCCTTGTCCTGTCACTATCTACCCTTTTAAAAAGTTGATTCCCCTCCTGTTTGTATGTTCCCTTCAGGTACTGGAAGGCTGCAATGAGGTCCCCCCGCAGCCTTCTCTTCTCTAGGCTGAACAAGCCCAGCTCCCTCAGCCTCTCTTCGTAGGGGAGGCGCTCCAGCCCTCTCATCATCTGCGTGGCCTCCTCTGAACCCTCTCCAACAGTTCTGCATCTTTCTTGTACTGCATCAGCTAATATGTACTTGCTACCAGAAGACTTTTTTACATTCTAGTAGAATATATATCTATATTAAATGACATATACTCTCTGAAATAAGACAAGCTGAGAATGCTTACTCTCTGGTTTTCTTCTGTGCCATTGTATCAGCTATTAAAGACAAGCAGAATGGTATGATCTTACATTCTGTCTTTTTCCACAAGGTGAAAAAAATTGATCCAAATGTGGTTCATACCCATATTATGGTTTATGCCAGATAAGAGAAATTAATTGGTTATTGATAAAAGAATATGATTCTGTGTGACTTACGAAAGACTGCTTTAGACTGATGGTTAGGAGTTATTTCTGTTACGAGCAGATGCTAGAACATCTGTGCCATGCATGTCGTCCTTTAAAAAATTTCTTCAGTATTCAAAGATGCATGTAGTATTTCAGTATCTTCACCAAAATTAGCTTGAGGTTTCAGAATTTAGAGCACATAGGTAGGACCATAGATAGGACTGGCGGCACCTTCTTGGTTATCGGATCTAGTTGAAGACAACGAGGTCATCAAATCCTTCTCATGAGCTTCTGAGACTTAATTTTGAAACTAAATTTTGCCCTGTTGCTTCTATTGGATGTGGTTCCAGAGACTCAGTATTGTGACCGGTGAAAACTACGATTTCCAGTATAAATTTTTACTCTACTGGCTGGACCTGTTTTAGTTTAAGTAGCTTTTTCTGCTGTTTCTCCTCTGATAAGCCAATCTTCCCAACCTTGTTATCATCATAGTTGACCTTTTATATATTTATGTGGTGAGCTCATCTGTTTTGAGCGTCAGTGACCAGAACTGCACGTCACTTCAGGTAAAGTCTCCTCACAGGCTACTGGTCATTCTTTCTTTCTGTCGGGAGCAGCTTTTCTGATAGAGCCTTGGGTTTTCATGACTGCATCACATTGCAGAGGGACCATAAGCTTACTATTTAACTGGTATAGGAGTGTCTCTTCGCCTCCTTGGTGCTCTTTAAATAACGACCTCCCAGTGACTCTGTGACTTGTTTTGAGTGCATGAATTTGTTTTGTTCAGTTGTGTTGCTGTCTGTTTATATTGTGGAAGGACTTGCCTGTAAAGCAATCTTGTATGCTTTGCTTCAAATATTCTGAAATAATGTAACATGCTTTTTTTGGCTCTTTTATTTTTAGCAGTTCTGGAAAATACTTCTTGTCCTCTGTCTGCTACCTGACCTGTTCTTGTATTGCTTGTGTTGTAACTGTGCTTTGACTCACCTTTTTTAGAGGTGAGTTGATCAAGCAGCTTTTAGGGTACCCTGAGATAATGACGGATGCTTTTTGGGTCATATTCTCTCTCCTTATACTTTTGGATCAAGCTAAAATAGCTGGGTATACTATAAAAGCTGTGTAAGAGGGAAGGAAAGGACAAATTTTAATAAACAGCACTGTGTGGTGTTGAAATTTGGAGCTTGGGAAGGGAGGAACAGCTTTTTATGCTCTCCCATCCAGTGGTTGTCCCTGGTAACTTAGTTCTGGGGTCGTGGTCAGACAGAAAGAACCTTCCTGGGGGTCCCTGGCCATGCCAGGCATCTCCACAGGTTTGATTTACTGTGGTTACTTCCATTGACACTGGTGAAGAGCCCTCTTCCAGGGGAAGTATTTCTCCTAGAGTTGAGTTGTCTTGCCTCAGATGTTATTACTCAGTTTGTAAAGGGTGTGCTGAATGTTGGGGGGGGTCTCTTATTGCCAGAGTTTTTGAGGATGTGATCCTACATCAGCCTAAGCTGTTCAGTGGTTGTCTGCTGTGGTGCCATACTCTTCCCGGCTTTGCAGCCCAGCTGTGCTGGTGCTCATGTCATGGGCATGTGGGCAGTTGGGTCATCTCCTTTTGTCAAAGCCCCCTTGGTGTCAATACACAGGTGGAAGCTGCCTGAGTGGGAACATTGTTTGTGGGATGCCCTAACCTGTCTGAAGTCTGCAGGAAGTTGGCTGCTGAACTTGTTGGGACCTGGAGCTCACTTGAGGGTTCTCCTAGTTCCGCTTCAAGAGCAGATCTGCAAAGCTGTGTCGGTATGTAGTGGTGTTTACAAAAGTGCCTACCCACGCTGCTGGGCACCTAACTGGTACTAAACGCAGTTCCTGTTCCCTGTTCTCTTCGTGCTTCTGCTTCTCTGATGAGTGAGTCTTAAACATGTCTGGCATTCAAGACTTTTCATGATAGCGGTGTGATATGCTTGCTTTGCCTGCGTTTTTATGACAACATCCCACTTAAGCTTTCTCACTCTGGATGCTTGTTCCTACCTTCACTTTGCCCATTAGTATGTGCTGGTAGGAGCACTTGTGAACTATGTGGTGAACCAAATGGGAGAGTTCATCTGGCTGAAAAATAACCCAGCAAATAACCATGTGGCTGCACAAATGTTTGTTTCTGGCCTGTGGGAGAGGACAGTGTACGGCAGAGTGAAGGCAGATTACAGCAGCTTCGTTGTCATTGGTGCTGGCTTAACAGGTAGAGATACAATTTTGGTGTTCCTGGGTTGCATATATTAACTATTTTGCTACTCATGAGAACGGGATTTGATGTCTTAAACTTTGAGTTTGGTCACTCATTTCTGTGAAATTACATAAAAGGAAACAGTTGATTTTCTTGTATTATAAAATGAGATTTATGCAGGAGCTCCCACATAGCATTTTGTCATGGCAGATTGTTCTTTCAGTCTTTTCGAACCAAGCAAGATTAATGGTAGAGAGGACAGTTCTTTGCTACACATTGCTTTTTGAGCACTGATGTTGCTTCAATAGACTGGTTTTCTTTTTAGTTGTTTTTAAGTGTATGTACATGCACCCGCACCATCTCTCTGTATTTGAATAAATTAAGAAAACTGGACTGTGTACTTTTTATGCTTCAAGTGAAATGCAAGCCTATACTCTTGGCAGAAATTTGGCTTTGTTCCTCCCAAAAGATGGGAGATATGAGCCAACATATGCAGATCATTCAGCAGGTACCTTTGCAAGACATGGGTTGTTGGTTTTATGGAAAACCTTAGTCATATGCCTGGTTCTCTTACAGCTGTGTGTCTTACAACTTTATCTTCTTACTTTCTGAGATTAGACATGAAATATGGGAGTGCCTTGTGACAAGCCCTCAGTAATATAGTCAGGATATCCCATCATGCCACAAATACCTTTTAATTTTGTCCCCCCTCTTTTACCATATAGCCGCATTTCCTTGTCTTGCTTCCACAGGCCATTGTTGCACTATGAAATGCGTTAAAAGTACGGAACAGAAGGTAGAAGCCTTGTTTTGGATCAAGTAAAAGATTTGTTGTGATTATTTTGGGTCACCAAAGTGTTTATTTTCTGTTGTCTGTGTTTTCATTTTTTCCAGTGTGATTTCTGGCGTATGCAGGTGTGTGTTAAGACTGAGTAAGTGAATGCTTAAAATACTTGAGTTAGTAAGGCCTGTCAGTTCTGGGGGCAGTTCAACCCACACCATGGTGTAGGGCTTTCTCACTAGGGAACAAATGGATACAGGAGGAGCAGGGAGCAATGTGTCTTGTATGGAGTTCGGTGTGAGATCTTAAACTTATTAAGGATAAGTATGTTTGTCTTGAGACAATGGGCAATACTGACCTGCAACATGTCTGAAAAATTTCAGTTTCTGCATTTTAGGCAGACATGGAAAATTTCATAATTGTGTTTTAAGTACAGGTATGCTGTGGGCAGCTGCTAATCCTGATAGTTACCACGTTTGATGTTCATTGAGAACCCTGAAAGCTTGCAAAGGTTCTTATTCAAAGAGAATAAAGCATAATAAAAAGGTTATTGACATAGTTGAATTATTATTTTAGTGCATGTGTTTGCCCAGTAGAGTGTAATGGATTTGAAGTAGTTGTTCTGGTACACTGGGTAAATTCTCAGTCGATTTTGGTATGCCTAGTCATTGTGAAAACACTTATTTCTCAATGCCACACAGCTGCTCTTAAAGTGTCAAGAATTGGCCTGTCAAGTATTGGCCTGTTGTTTGACCAAATTGACATAATTGTGCTGTAAGGCATGTTTTTTATGATTGTGTGCTTAATTGACTAGGCAGCAATATCTCATAAAGAACCACTTTTATTTAAATACCTATAGAAATATTTGTTCTATACTATTCAGAGTTAATACCATAAAAGGTTCTCTTTTTTCCTTTTCTTTTTCCGGGGGGAGCGGGGGTGGGGGGAAGGTTCATCTGTGCTGGATAAATGTGAGTTAAGTTTCAGCTTGCTGCAAACTCTCTTGTCAGGTCCAAGCCACTTGAAATGGTTTTGTAATGGAGATGTTGAAACACAATGGGTGGTGGAAATGTTTCTGTTTATTGTTAGCTGACTCAGTATGTCTTTTTTAGCTTAAAATGCTAGTCATTCAAGGCTCTAGTTCAACCACTACCTGGTCTGCTTTCTTTCCGATGAGTTGAACTGATGTGTATATCGGAGTATGTATATGGGTGTTTGGAAAATAGGGTTGGCTGTGGCTGAGTGTCTCCTAAATTTTTGAGATGTCTGGGCTCATTTAACCCCCTCCTTTCAGCAAAACAGAGCAGAACTCATCTGAGAGAAAAAAATGAAACAAAAGTGTGCGCATGCATCCTTTTCCCAAAGGATATAAATAGTCTAAAAGAAGGATTGCATGCACAGCAGCTTGGCAGATGATGATGAGAATTGACATAATACAGATACAGGCAGAGTACTGGAGTCATTTTTTGCTTTTGTTGTTTAAAGGAGGGTTAAGATCAGCTCTCTGGAGTCTCAATATTAAAAAAAAAAAAAGTTAGCAAAGTAATCTCTGAAATTCTGCCTTGTATTGCATGTTACTGTGGGCTGAACAGAGGGGAGCTGCAGATGACTGAAGGTAGCTTATCAACAGTGTTTAAAAAACAAAAATTCTCATCTGTTGATTGATGGAGTTGTGATTTCTGCCTGAAATCTGAAATGTGTTTTATTGCCATAACTAGCTGTAATCTCTACATGGCGCGTGGGCTGCTTGTGTGATCTGTTTATTTACTAGTTGAAGACAGACCCATCCTGGGGTTTTTCGGCCAGATAAGGTTTGGAGAGCATTCTGATGTTACCATTCTCACCTTGTAAGGAGACAAAATCCCTGTCAGTAGAACTTCACAAAATTTTGGGAAAGATTAATTAGTATCTTCTTCTCCCAGCTCCCTCCTGGTTTTGGTGGACTGGGAAGAGATGGCCCAAAACACGTGGGCATCTGCTTTTGCAAGTATTTGAATAAAGATTTCTGCATTCCTGACACTGAAGTGTAAAAAGGAAAAGACTTATTTTTGTCCCCAACTCCCTACTCATCTGTGAGCTACTGATCTCCCAGGCTCCTTTATTCCCTGGCTCTACAGAGCGTTTGGTGCCATTGCAGTCATGCTTCTTCCTCTTTCCTCAGCTTTTGGTTCCTCACCTGTAGCACATGAACAAACTTGTTTTCACTCAAATCCCTTAGCTTTCTGGATCAGAGAGATCATCTTTGCCCTAGACTCTAGGAAGAACCTGTCTTCTAGTCTGTGCCCATTAGTCCACCAGCCTGGAAAATAAACCTGCAATGGCCAACTGCAAAGAGTAGGTGAACTCTTGGCTTCGCAGCAGAACCCACTGTGGGTTGTGAGGAGTTGCTGAGTGTACTAAAGGTTGTGAAATAAACAGGTTTGACAGCTGCTTGCTCCAAATTGGGCTATTCTTGTCTCAGTTCAAGAATCTCTGTACAAGAACACAAATTTGTCTAACCCAAGCTAAGCAAAAAGCCTGTGACTGTTTCTAGAAGCATTTTTGATTTGAAAAGCTAGGTGTCTTTCTGTAAGCTTTCTTATGTATGTGGCTTTTCCATTGGTTTTTAGTGTTCCTTCTCCATAAATCAAGAGTCATTCCATTTCTGTAAGTAAATTTACCTTTGACATCCAGTTGAGGAACAAATGAAAACTTTTTTTGCTGATTCTTTCCATTCCATTTGTTTATGGTTCAGGTCTTGGCTATATGTTGAAGGCTGCATTATTATTTTTTAATCTAAACTATTTTTTCTGTAGTAGAGAGGATCATTTGTTTTGCATGTTACTTTAAATAACAGAAATATCTTGGTTATAAAAGCTGAAGAAGGGGGGCTTAAACATTCTAAATATTTGATACTGTTTAATAAGTATATATACTAAAAATAGTCTTTGTAAAAAAGGGCAGTAACTCATTCTGTAATATTCCTAGTCAACGTCAAAAGCCATAAAGTGTGTGGGTGTTTTTTGTTTTTTTTTTTTTTTTTTTTTTTTTTTTTTTTTCTGAAATGCTTAATGGCTCAAGTCCTGCAAATTTTTGCTATCCTCAGCAGAATGTGAAATTTTAAAAGAAAGAATATCTTGTACTCCTGCTTGTGCAAATAACTCTGCCTTTATTCTGTTTTGTTTGCTTTCTTGCCAGCCAAGCTGGAAAAGTAAGCAGCACCATCAAGCCACGCTAATCTTGTAAGACCTTTTCATCCGTTCGGTGTCCAAGATGCTTGATTCCTTATCATCCTTCCATGAAGTATGTGTGTGTGTGTGTGGAGAACACAGGATTGGGCACAAATATTTTACCTTTTGAAGATGCTTTCTCCAAAACAAACAATTCCAGTAGGTGTAATTTAGTTGATAAATAGCTAATGCTGTTCTGGAGAGGATGCTCTGCTTGTTTTCTGCAATGTACTAACCTGGTACGAACCTGATCCTGAAGTCCTTGAAGACTGACATGAAGGCAAGTAGTGCTATCTGTGCATTGATGGTGCCAAACTACCTAGATGCTTTATTATTTGCTTTCTTGAAAAATGTGGTGTTATTCTAGACTGCTTAGAGATGGAAACATTTGTTTAATATTTCATGGGAATGAAAGGGAAGAATAAGACAGATCAAACCGGTGTCCATGGAAATGAAAATAAGTGTCTTGATGGTTGTTATCCTGGTGTGGAAGACCAGGAGACTATTATTCCTGGAGGTGTTGTGATTGCTTTTGTTGGTGACATTGCTAACAGTCTTCCCGTTGTCCTCGCATATGTAGCTCCCTGGGCATTTTCTATTGATGTCTTAATCTAGATTACCTGTTCTCAGGATACAAATTTAAATCCAAAAGGTAATGAAGTATTTTGGTGCATGTAGGCCGTACAACCTCGGTGTGAAGATGAGTATTGGCAATATCACACCGAGTGTGCGTTTAAACCTCATGTGAAGCTGTTTGCTTCAGACATACTCAGTTTTGAATAAATGTATAGATCTGACTTTCAAGTGTGAGCATTTGTCATGTTAGTTTATATATGTAGCACGCATGCATACGTAATACATATATGTGTATTAAGTCACTGGTTTAAGGCTCCTAATTTAAGGAAACGCATGGCCACCAGTTTTGGCCATGATTTGTAGGGGAGTTAAGTAGGTGTTTTGCTGCTTTGCTCATTTGGGAAAGTCATGTACGATGTGTTGACCAATAAAAGATGCACTGAATGATATCCTGCTTCCATAGTCACTGTCCTTGTGTTAAGGCAAATGGAGGAGAGTTGGACTTCCAAAGAAATGGAAGGATCATGTGAATTGCTGTGGTCTGTGTGCCATGAGGGAGCTCTGTAATGCCAGCTGTGGTGTTGGCGTGTCCCCCTGTGCTGCCTCAGATGTCTGGCTGTTGCATGGGTTGGGTACCTTTGGTGAAGTCACATAAATTGCTGCATCTCTTGCACCATGAATTTTGGTTTTGTTTTATTTTTAAATATGACAGTGTGAGATAAATTTTTTTAAAGTCATGTTTTGTAATCTTTATTTCAAGACATGAAGTAATTTATTAAATCCACCTTTATCTGCCTTCCTGCTGTTTGCATATGCTCTGACTTCAGTCTGCAGTGAAACCAAAAGGAACTCATTTGAGAGCCATTGAGGAGATGGCTTTTTTCCTTCCTCAAGAATCAGATGGAAATGTGTGACCAAACATGTTTGCCATTGCTAGGAAGGCGGCTGAAGTTTGTGGAGGCAAGAATGACAGATCTGCTGGGTAGGAAGCTTGGGATCTAACTGTGTATGTTAAATCTATCCAGAGATGGAGAGGCAGCAGGATTTGGACTGAGTTCAGGTCTGCCCTTGACTTGACCCATATAACCCCTTTTGAATTCAGAAGGAATTATCTATGAATAAATATAAGGGTGGATGTGGATGAGTGAGTGTGAAAGAACTTGATCAAGCTGATGTGGGATTCCCATAGTGAGGTGTTGACTCATCTAATTTTTTTTTTTTTTTTTTTTTTTTTTTTGGTATGGAAAGCTGTTTTCCAGCCTTCAAAACACTGGTTCCAGTTTGGGGAGGCATTGAAGCACTTGTACAAAGTGCTTTTCCAAGGAGGGATTTTTTTTCTATAGTCAAGTCCTGTGTAAACTTGAAATGTCTTTGGTTTAGGGAACGGAGGGGGGGAAAGTGAAGTAGTTTCAGGTGCTACTGTCTGTGCATAATACCTTGCACATGGAGACCCTGTTCTGTTGGGCCTGAGGCAATACCAAGATAAAACAATACAAACACCTGCACTTGGATCCACCTGCCAAGTTCTGTAGCTTTACACTCCCTTTTCTATAACTTAAAAATAGGAAAGAGGGGGCAGGTTTTTTTTTCTTGTGCTTTGGTTGCTGTGTTGAGAGAGTCGTACAAACAGCACGAGCTGCCAAAACAAAGGAGACAGTGAAACTGTCCTTATGTACTGGGCTGTTGCGTGCACAGACAGGTTTGAAGAGGAAGGAGAAAACCTTGTCTTGCCTTCTCTCATGCATTTAGTGTTCCTTCTACCATAGTAGTGAGCTGAAATCTTTTCATAAAGAAGCATACTTCTTGAGTTGATGTCCCAGTAACTTCTGAATTTCAGACCTGGTGTGCTAAAAGGTTTGATCTTTCCCTTCCCAGATAAATTGCATTTAAATGTGCCTGGGTTTCTAACTACAGGGAGCAGGAAAATGCCAAGTAAAGTCAAGGTTTGCTCTTTAATGTTGGCAGCTGCTGTGCAAGATGGATTTTGAAACTGTAGTTCTGCTTGTGTTAACAAAAAAAAAAAGTTATTTTTTTAAAATCGTAAGATACAGTTGCATTTGTTTTGTACTTTTTAATCTTGAAAACAGAAGCTGGGTAAAACTGGTTGGCTGTAGCCAGCTCTGCCTCTGTGAGTGCTGGAACCAGTTTAGTTGGGGGTAGGTCAGCAGGGTGCAAGTTTTGTTTAAGATCCTTCGCAACCATCTCAGTATTGTTTCTCTTAACTTGTTTAGCTTTTGTGCTGAGTTTGTGAAGGTACAATACAGCTTCACCCTTAATGTACAACTGTTTTAGCTTCAATATACCAAAGCTATAAATAGACACCCCCTTGCCTCCCCAGCAGTAGGAAGTGACTGCAGCAGGTGTTGTCCTCTGCTAGAAATTGGCACTTAAGTACCCAAGTACCTTTTTTTGAAATTGGCTTTCTTGCTGTGTTCTTCCTTTATTAAATGCCAGCTGACTGGTCAGCCAGCATCTTGTTAAAATCTGAAATCTTCGCTAAGACAAAACAAAACCAGAAAGGTGGGGTTCTTTTTGTTTATTTCTGTGTAGCCTCTGTGTGAAGTATAGTTTATGTGCAATTTTAAAAGTTGACAGAAGGCAGAGCCGAGCTATGTAATTCTGGTCACTGGTTAAAATGTTATTTCGATTCTTTTAGCTGTGTTGGGCTAGAGTTTATCTCAGATTTCTTATAGCTGTTCCTCCATGGTAACATTGGTAGGTGCTTGCAAGGCTGTGGGCAAATTTGTATCCCTGCTTGTGCTGAATAGTACCTTGCGCCGTGCATAATACCAAGAAAATAAATGGGGCTTTTTGTGCAGCAAGGTAGTGGTCAGGATAAATAAGGATATTGGCCTGGTCCGTGCGAAATGAATTTGGTGTCAATAAACAAGCTTCCACTTGACAGAAAGCCCATCATTGTGTTTGGATTAACTTTCAGTCTCAGCAAAGAGGCCGAGTTGCTTGGGCAGGGAGAATAAATGCATTTGTGCGGCTAGGCTGTTTCCTTTCAGCCATGGTGGAGACCCCTTGCCTCCTTGCCACTGTTGGGTGCTGAAGAAATAGTGAAATCAAGGGGAGGTGTGCTCTCTATTTATAGTGTGTGTGAAACAACAAAAAAAAGGGGACAGTCCCGTGTTTCAGTTACTGTTTAACATGTGTTTTCTACCTCTTCCTTTCTCCCTCAGATGTGAGAGCTGTGTGGAACTGCTGTTTGTGAGAGGGGCTGGGAATTGCCAGGAGTGTGATACACCCCTGCGGAAGAGTAACTTCAGAGTACAGCTCTTTGAGGATCCTGCTGTCGACAAGGAGGTGGAAATTCGGAAGAAAGTGCTGAAAATGTGAGTGTTGCCAGTTAAAAGAAGGTGGATGTATTTCATGGTTCACCATTTAAAAAAATTGGCTTACTCCTCTGGTAGTACAAAGGAGAACTTTTTTTTTTTTTTTTAAAGTGACAACCCGTAAAACTTGACTCTGTTTAATGTGGAGGGATTTCAGAGAATGTGATTTTATGCAACAACTGAGGACTGAATTCTCAACTTAGTCTTGAGAGATTCCTGCTTAGCACTAGAAAATGGGTGTTTCTATGTGCCCTCCTTTGGCAAAGACTTGCCTCCTAAATGGAGATGGTTAGATATTGAGGACTACAGCTGCTTTCCCTTTGAGGGGGTGAACATGGGGGTGGGGCAAGAAGCAGGACCTTGATTGTTTTGTTCCCTGGGGACCTCTACTGAGAGTTGAAGGCCAATTCCCTTCAAAATGAAAATGGATAAAAGAGAAGCTATGTTCACATTGTTTTCTACTTCACACAGCAATTGTTAGTGGAAATGCTTCCCTACAAGCTTTGTGTTACTAGACTGTCATGCAGATTTGAGAACTCTTGGAGTTGAGATAAGAGGTCTAAAATTGCATCTCGCTCCTTGTAGCCAAGAAACAACATTTTATAAGGAAAATGAGTGAGCCAGTTTATGTGTTGGTAAGAAGAGAGTCTGATGGAACGTAACAAACCTGGAGAGAGTTGTATGTGCGAAAATGAACATAGAGGTAAATTGTAAGCTTGGCAGCATTTTAAATCTAAGTCTTTAGAACAATACTAAATGAATCCTAAGATGTTGCTGAGATGTGGAGAAATTGTTTTGTTAAATACCAAGATGCTGATGTGGAAAGCAGTGACAATTTTGATGTTTGATTGTAGTCTACTGAAGTTAACAAAAGTCAAACTGGAATGAAGTCAATTTAGGTGACTAAACGGGGAATGAAGCCCACTTGGATTTGCCAGGTTAGTTTTCAGTAGGCAGAAAAAAAAGTCCCAAAAATGGAATTTTGCCTGAGTTCTCAGGACTAGCTTTTTATACTTCTGGGTGTCATGTATCTTGGTCTACAGAGCAGGCAGAATCTCAGCTTTATATTTTGTCGTGAAGAAAGCCTGCGCGTCTTGACTTTCAGAGGCTGTCTGTGTTCTAGTCAGTTGTCCTTTCATCTTTTTACTTTTTCTAGCTATCAAGAGTTGGATAAATGAGTTCTGGAATCATCTATTGATATGAAATAAGATAACTGTGTAGCGTTTTCAGTTTGCTGACATATGCTTTCTGTTGTTGGCACAAAGCCAAATTCCCTTTTCTGGTACTTCTAGAAAAGCTTTTCGTGTGGGTGTCACCTGTCAAAGGTGGAGGCAAGAGTCTCTCATGGTGAAGGGATGTCTCAGAATGAGTACGTACTAGCCTCTGTGCTCCTGTTTACCTGTAACCCTGGAAAAGGAATCAGCAAAGAGCAGGCAAAGATAGCCAGGATTCATGCCAGGCTGGCTCCTTTCCTTTGGAACAAGCGCTTCTGCCTCCTTTTAAAGATTCTGTATGTTGCTCAGTTGTGGGAGCCACAAAGCGCATAGTTGATAAAACTAGGTCAATATGTAAGACGCTTACAGCAAGACCTTTATTGAACTGAAATCGCATCTTTGTGTGTTATGTAAATACTCGTTTCTCTTCTCTCAAAGATACAATAAAAGAGAGGATGACTTTCCCAGTCTAAGTGAATATAATGATTTCCTGGAAGAAATAGAAGAAATTGGTAAGTCTTAATGCTTGCATTTTTGATGTGCTGCACTTATGAGACCGTATGCTTTTATCTTCTGACTCAGTTGTGTATGAGAATGTCTAAGTTGAGTTTCTGTAATAAGACTTATCATAGTATCAGATGTTTATCTAATTACTTTTTTCTGTACATTTTTAACCATATTTGTTGAACTGTAGGACATTAAGTAAAACATTTTGTCTGCCAAAAAAAAATAAATTCAAAGAGGCAGTAGTGCTTTATAGCTGGAAAAGAAAGGCTTGCAGAGGATTGTCGATGCTGCACTGGGAAAGATTAAACAAAGAGAGGAGAAATTGAAATTTTCATTATATGCCTCCATTAGCTTTATCTACCATGACAGAAGCCATATGGTGTCTTTCATCATTTTTGCTTCTGCAAGTACAGTAGTTGAAGCTGCTTTGAAGCTGATGACCTTACATACCACTGTGGTAGCATTTTATGTTGCTGTGCAGAAGGAGAAGGTTTAGGAACAGACATTGATTTCTTTCTCTTTGGATTAGTTGAAGCAGAACTTTGCCCTTTGGGAAGGGACTATGTTATCAACAGAGTTTATTTTCTTCTTAGTTAGGGTGACTTGTGATTTATGGTGGAGTGATGGATTTTGCTTGGAAAAACAAGGATGTGTTCAAAGGAGTGACTCTTAAGTGTTTTGTTTCTCAGTTTTTATGAGCTTCTGAGGCTTTTCCTTTTTTTGTCCTGGAGGAAGAAGAGGTGGCTTGGAACATGCAGAAGGGGCAGTGAATGTGATTTGAAGGAAAACATGGAGAATGCCACTCCCCTTCTGTTTCTCAAAGGAGGCCTTGCTCTTTGCACTGTGGTGTTTTGTAGAAATGTATCCAATACGCTTACTGCTGTGAGTGATGTATCGTGTTTTTGTTGGCTTCAGCAGGTTGAGGCTGGAGAACTAAATCGTGTGGCTGGGAAACACCAGGCACACTCAAACGGGTCCAGATATCTGGAGGAGACTATGTGGGTGTAGTTCTGTTTGTATATTTTTTTGGATGGTGCGAGGGAAGGAGGGAATGCGTAGAAAGAATGGTTGCGTTTCAGCCACAGGATCCTGGAAGAATCTGTGTGCTTATGGAAAGGAAAACATTTTATTTGTGTAGTGTTAAATACAGGTTTCCCACTTATTGCTGTTGCAGGGATTTTCAGCAACTGCAACACGGGAGTTGAAGTTTTGCCTGAAATTGCCTTAACCTCATCAAATTGTGCAGAATGTTAGATTCTCCAGGTTTTGGGATTAGGTTGTTAAATTTCAAATGGATCAAGTGCCTGCGCTGGCAACTTGGTTTAGAAGCAGCAGAAATCACAGCTGGTCTTTGTAAGCTTGTGAAGAAGAATTTCAAGAATTGTGCTGGTCCTGCAAATGCATAATGAAAAGGCTTGATAGATAGAGTTGTTAGGCGTTAGAGTTAGTTGCCTGAAAGGGACACCTAAAATACTAAAAGGAATAGGAAGCCTGACTGCATCCTAGTTTCTTCCTGTAGCAACCAGGGTGATGAAAGACGGGGTGCAGTCAGAAGGCTCTTAATTTTCCCCGTCAAAGGAGTCATTTATGATCTACTCCCTTCAGGCAGGGAAAAAGTCATGCAACGCAGAGTTTTGCCTTGTGGGGCCAGTGTACAGCAGGTTGGCAGTTGGTGGTTGTTCAAGCTGCCGAGCTAGGAAGCTAGGGAGCTAGAGAACTGCATTTCCCCTTTCTCCACCCATCCCAAATTTTCATTTTTTCTGTGGGAGGGTCAAAGTGCAGCTTTACCCTGTTTTCTTTTTGCTGGTAAGTTTTGTTTTCTGAGTTGTTGTGGGGGATTAAATGAAGTAGTTGGCTGGCAGACTCAAACTGTAAACATCCTGTAGAAGTATACTTCATGTGACCCTGGCACAATTCTGATAGTTTTTTCCAAATGTTTCAGGTAAGTCAGCTTCAACGTTTGCAGCAATTGCACTGTCTTATTCCATTGATGTGATATATGACCTCACTTGAAACACATTTTCCCCCTTCATATCAGGATTATTGTACCTACAGACTTTTTCTATTTAAAGAAAAGAGTTTGGTGGTACAGCAAAACGGGGAGGGGGAGAAGGTCAAGCAAACATTAGGGTAGTCACCTCTTAAGATTTCTGTTATAAAAACCAGATTTTGAAGTGGTTTAGAATGTAGCCACTAACTAATGCTTTGGGCTAAAATGTGTTATACAAGGCTTTAAATAGAAACCACATTTTAATGCAAGTTTTTCCCAGAAGAAAAATCAGTTGGACAATTTGAGAACATTGTAAACACAGTTTGTCATTAACACTAGGAAGAAAAATAGTGAAAGGGTTAAAACCTGCCTTTGGGAAAGATGTGGACAACATCTATTGGAACAAGTCAGGTCTATGCTCATATAATGAACGGGGCAAGGTTAAACCTTAGAGCGTTGCTACAAGTTACAATCTCTGGACATCATGCAAATTTTGCTTGCTCTTCCCCCAAGGTTTTCTTCACAGTATCTCTGTAGCCAGTTTCTCTAAGCCTGGTGTGTAAACTCTCCAAAGCAGGGCCCGCCTCCTCGCATGTGTATATACACTGCCTGGCACCCTTCTGCTGATACCTCAAGGAGGCCTCTAGGCATTACCGCAACACAATTGTTAATAGTAATTATTGCTTTTTAAAAACATTCAGTACATTCAACTTGGAAGGCGGCTACTGTATTTGTGCCCTTCGGATTCTTGTACTTGTTACTCCTCTAAGACTTTATGCAATCCCAGCTGCCTAGTGTCTTGTCTTGCTCAGAATGTTTATCTCCCAAGCGATCTTTGGATAGAAAGGATTTTGGTATCTGTGATCACTTGTGGGTTGTGTTGTTTGTTGTTTTGTGGGTTTTTTCCTCTCAGTGTGCACGCAAGGGTGGTATTGCTGGTCCTGACAATAGGAATAACCCAACTGGAAATTGGGCAGCTTTATCAAAGATCTGTTTCAGTCATCTCATCTGAACAGGAGAGTTCAGTACTAACCTGTTCCAGCCAAAAGGATCTTAGACTGATGGGGCTGAGTGGTTTCAATCATTTATTACTATGCTAAGATATTTTTCTGGAAAATTACTGTCTCAATAAAAGACAACTGAGGATAAACAGAAATCATTATTATTACCTTACCAGATTTTTCTGGCATAGCTGTGAGCTTTCTTTTGTTTCTGATAATTATTCTGTTATAATCTCAGAAATGTTGCTTGGAAGGGACCTGTTAAGATCTAGTCTATCTTTTCTATCCATCACCCCCCTCTTAACCCTCTTAAAAGTACAGGGGCAGAGACTGGCCCAGGAAAGCACCAACAGAAGGTGCCACAGTAGCCTTGGACTCCCCGGGCAGACTGAGGATGTGGCTGTGTCTCCCTTCGTAGAGGTCTGCCCGGAGCAGCTGCCCTTCTGCCATTCCTGGTCTCTAGCTGGTGATTTATGAAGATGACGATCAAGGAGTTGTTTGTAGCAGGGTGGGAGGAATATTTTTTTTAATAACAAACTAATACTTACTAATTTAAAAATTTTCAGCAGGCTCATACCAGCAATGCAGATCAATCATCTTCTGTCTTGACAGAGAAGGAATGTTCCTACTATTTGAATAGCAAATATTTTTACATGGTAACATTACTGTTTCTTAAGGAACTAGGAGAAGTCTCAGAAAATTTGCAGTATCTCAGACTGAAACAGGGAGATTTTGATGGGCTTAAAGTCCTGCAGTGGAGTGACATTCGTTCATACTGCTGCATTTCTGGACAAATTATTTTGCCATGAAATTCAAATTTTTGTTTCATGTTTTCTTTTATAACAAGGAAAATATTTTTCCATTTGTTGTAGAATTGCATAATAAATGTTGTTGTTTTGAAAAGCAGTGAAAGTTTCCCTGTAGAGGCTGAGTTTCAGAAGTAGGGAGTTTTACCTAAATAGAATGAAATGTTTCAGAAAAACACAATAGTCTTCCTGTTATACTTCAACAGATGTCTCAAGGCAAGTCATTTTATAAACCAACCAATGTGAGATGGATAAGTAGATAAATAATTGTTGCATACAAAACAGCTTCTGTTTCTTTTCCCTGAAGGGTTTCAGGCCTCTTACATCGGCTTATGCTATATTTCAACATGGACAAAAATAAGTCTGGCTTCTCTTTGAAACCTTTTCAAACTAGCCATCTGCTTTGCCAGTCATACTCAGATCTATACCAATATTTTTTCAGGGTAGGTATAGCATATGAGTTCAGTTTTATTAACTCTTTCTGATTATTCTAGTTTTATAACTTGTTTTGTTGTATTGAAGAATTATATTTAAAATAAATTTCTGGCAAAACCCAAAGCAGACCAAACAAAAAATAGTGCACAGTCCTAGCTATGTAAAAGGCAAGATGTTGAGTATTAGTGACTGTGTTCTTTGATTTGATACTTTCTGGTTTTTAAATGCTAGGTAACTTGTGGCCGGGACAAGGGAGAAAGAAATAATTTTTTTGTGGCTTAGTCCTTCTTATAAAATGGCCTTGACAGCTGTAATTGTGGGATACAACGGCAAGAATTTGTATTCTCTAAATATTGATGAAAAGACATTTGAAGCTCATGAAAAATACATTAGAAAATGTTGGAAGATGTTTTGCATGGCTGATTGGCCACTGATAACCACACAATGTCAAAGAGCATAGTGCGTTTTGCTGCTGGGGTGTTCTGTGTAGGAAGGAAGATACCCTTTTCGGTTATTAAAGGACAACTGTTGATGTTCATATAGAGACATCCGAGTCTTAACACTGTTGCAAGAAAATGTAGCTCTTCGGTGTTTCACATCATGAAAAGTGGACAACTTAGTGTTGAGGAACAGATACTGAGAACTGAAATAATGTTGCCCTTCAATGACTATGAATTAATATTCAGTGGGATAAATCCACTCTGGTCTTTGAGGGTGCTGGAGGTATGAATCTTATGATTGCTGGTGTCCTGCCATGTCCTCAAGTGACAGAGTAGAGCAAGACTGACAGCAGAATTGGCATGGTGCAAGGAGATTTGACTGTTGAGAGGATTTTTAGCTGTGGTTTGTTTCCAGCCCCAGCAGGAAAACAGAAGGAGAAATAAACCTTCTTTCACCTTGCTGTGAGCCAAGCAGTGGGCATTTAAGGTGGTGATGCAGGTGGATACTGAAGATTTCTTAAACATTGATGCAGAAGCAGATGTCTTGCATGGAAATGTTACATCGTACCAAGTAGCAAGATAAACCCACTTTTGTAAGTAGTTTTAAATAGAATAGACTATTTCAGTCGGAAGGGACCTACAATGATCATCTGGTCCAACTGCCTGACCAGTTCAGGACTGACCAACCTAGAGCAAGTTAAGGGCATTGTCCAAATGCTTCTTAAACCACCAATGGGTTTGGGGCATTGACCACCTCTCTAGGAAGCCTGTCCAGTGTTTGGCCACCCTCTCGGTAAAGAAATGCTTCCTAATCTCAAGTCTAAACTTTTCCTGGTGCAGCTTTGAACCATTCCCATGTGCCCTATCACTGGATGCTTAGCACCTCCCTCTCTGCTTCCCTCCTCAGGGGAAGGCAGGCATCTGCCTATGTCTAAAATTTGCCTGCTTTCCTCAGTATGAGTTTTAATCTTATGGTTTGTGTTTTACAAACGTAGGTTGTGATGAATTGAACGACAAAAAAACCCCTCCAAACCAAACTACCCACCCCTGAATGTTTCAATCAGCAATAGTTGCAAAATACGGATCATCAGCTTATTGCTGGATTATTTTTAGAGAAATAACCGAGATGTTCAGGAGCCCAAAGGCATTTGGCATCTCATCTTGCTCCTCCTCTTGCACCTGAAGGTGGCATCTGGGCATCCTGCTAGCACAGCATGTCTCATATGCTATTTCTTTCTTGTGTCGTCATTGAGAGTTTAGAGAGCTGGTGTGTGGATTTAAGTTGTAGGAAGTGCTGACATTCCCCTGCAGCTGCTGTCAGTGCAGAGCCCCGATCTGAGTGTATGCCAGCATGTTCACATGACAATTCTTCTCTACCATAATACTCAAATATTATGCTGCTTGTCAGCTGGGAACCATAAGCTGGAAAGTTGGAGGTCAAATCTCCATTAAAATACTAAAAATTTATGCTAAAATAATATGTTTTATTAAGGAAATGCTGCTATGACTAGAAAGTGTATATATATTGCAATATGAAATGGGAAAATATTGTTATGCCTTTTGGAGAGTAAAAATTTAAATACATTTGAAATGGGTAATTTGCTTCCCAGAACCAAGGAGCTGAACTTTGAAAGGCTTGTTTGTGTTATAGCAGTGCCCAGAAGTTCCACCTGAGATGAGATCAAGAGGTAGGTGCTGCATGTAGCTATAGTAAGGAGAGACAGCAGACTATATATAGGAGAAGGGGAGCTTTAATCCCCTACTCTGGTTCTTACAAGTGGGAGACCTGCAGTATGATCTGCCAAATGATCTGCTCAGGAGCAGTAGCAAAGTTGCAAATTCAACCCAGGTTTTGCTTCCTAATCAAATGCTTAAACCACAAAGCCAGCCTGCATCTCAGATCACTCCTCAAGTAAGGATGATGGTGGTGGTGGTGGAAGAGTTTAGCTGGTTTAGGAGCCAGGCTGAATTAAAATGCCAGTCCTCTTGATGTTGTGCATTATTTGGAAAAGAAGGAAAAAAATAAATACAGCATTTTGTTTAAGGTTAGGAATTTCTTCAGCCATATCCTGCTTGGCCCTTTGTGTTGCAGTTCAAGGAAGGACTGAATACTTTTGATAAGAATAAGATGATGTGGTGGTTCAGTACTCCTGGAATGAGTATTTCTATTCCTGTCTGTACAATTCAGTGACTTCCCTTGCACCGTCTCTGGCACTTGTCTGGCCCCTTCATTGAGCCAGGTTACTGGAGGGTTTCTTTTGACACTGCAAAGCATCCAGGGAGTCTTGGAGTCAGGGCAGGAGAAAGGGAGACCTGTGCCTGGGATGAGGGATGTAAGAGCAGGACTGCCCCTTTTTGGTGGTAGGGAGCTGCTGTACAGCTCGGTTTGTAGAGCTGAGCTGCATCACACAACTCCGGCATTTTGGACCTTCCCTGTTTTCTCCCCCCACCCCTATTTGCTCCCTGCTTTGATTTCTTGCTGTTTCCTGCTCTCAACTGGGATTTATGGCTTGTGTCATCTAGAACCCTCCTAACAGGTCATTTCTGCTGTGTTACCTATGCAGAGGATGAAAGAAGAGATATAATCTTTACCAAATGGAGACATGTGCTGTTCTGATGAGTAACAACACAGACTTTGTGCTTCCTTCCGTTTCTTTCAGCAGCCTTATACAAATGACTTGGCAGAGGTGCACGTGCCCAGAGCTCATTTGGCCCAGTCACTTGAGAACCTAGGAAGAGAGACCTGAAATGAAACCTCCCAAATTTTGTGCTGACATTTTCACTACAACCTCCTTCCCTTCCTTAGGGTTTGACTTAGCACAGTTGCTGTGCCGCTGTTTTCTTGCGAAGGATTTATCAATGGCAGTGCAAATTTCTCTGCTGCTCTTGTAAATTTACTGTAGCCATGTGACAAAGCTCTTTGAGGCTTCGGATTCCGTACGTTGTCAGTCCTTAATAGCTGTAAGGCCATGGGCACGAGCTCAGCATCCCCTCTGGATGGTGGTCACCAAGCGACTTCCCAGTGAAAACGGCTCTCAGTTGGAATTCACTTGACCCACAATTGAATCAGTGACCTGGAGGTGAAAGGCTCAGGCATTGTTTCAAATCACTCATCATCCAAACCATCTACATCTTTCAAGCTGTTGATTATGGAGACTGTTCAATTTCTTGAGGTATCTTCTGTGCCCTGTGTAGATAATTAGGAGTGCTGTGCTAAACTATGGAGTTTGCTGGCAGACCCTGCTTGCTCATAATGATGTGAGATACAGTCTGTCATTATTGAGAGACATCAAAAGAATGTTGCTTAATGTATTAATCTGGATGCATGTGCAGATTCCTAAAGGTAATTGTACCTTGGTGTGAAAACTTTTTGTATACCTGAGAATTTGAAGTCTCTGTAGTCTTTGTGCATTATATAATCTTATGAAGTGGTATGACCTAATTTCTAACCTTGTCTTAATATGCATTTAGTCTAATTCAATTTTATAGGAATCACGGTGTTCTTAGCTGTAACTGCTACTTAAAAAGGTCAGTGTTTTATGAATAATAATATAATTATTCATGTGTATCATTATCAGTACCACAAAATAGGATGCGAAATTCAAATTTTCATGTCCTACAGATGTATAAACCTAAAGGAACTCTGCTGGCTTCTTTTGAAGTTTGCAGTGATTTAGCAGATTGTCTTGCTTTACAGGGCATATTTAAATAAATTCTGTTACTGCAATGTTTATATCTGGTGCTAGAAGGGATAGAGAGTATAAGAGTGGTATTTCTTGTCAGTCATTCATGCCAGCCTAATAACTTGCTCTCTTTCTATCATTTATGCAGTATTTAACTTGACCAACAATGTGGATTTGGAGAACACCAAAAGGAAAATGGAGCTGTACCAGAAGGATAACAAAGAAGTCATTCAGAAAAATAAGATAAAACTGGTTAGTTAACTTCTCTCCCTTGCAATTGTTATTCATTAGTTAAAGGATTTTCAAAGCAGAGTACTTTCTATAGTATCTTAAAAATGTCAAAGTTGCAGGCACTGTGCAGATTTCACTTTGTATTCAACCACATAATATGCTAATATTATGTGGTACCAATGTTTAGTCCTGCTTAAAAAGATTAAATTGATAGTTGAAATGGGGTTACGCTTTATTTTGGGAGGGCTTAAAAAAGAGGGAGACGCAGTGAAGTCTGCATGTGATTCATCACTACTGCGTGCGTGCTGGCAGTGTCATTGGACAATAACCAGGAGAGACCAAGTTCATTCCTATACCAGGACAATCATTCCTTTCTCATCCAAAGGAAAAAAGGAATCCAGACGCAGACGTTATGAAGCTCCCAGGAGAGAGTTGTAAAATTGAGGAAAAGCATAGGTCTGGTTTATGCAAAACTTAAAATGAAAGATGTTGAAACAAACATTAAAACTTCTGTTCAAGAGCTGATAACAATAACATCAAGAGTATTGTATATATGATCTGTATGTAAAACGCTTGGTTCTTTCAAGATTTACTCATTTTAAAATGTCTTAGATATCATTTTGTTCTTTAAAAATAAACTGGAAAGCATTTCTTTCTTTAAGAAAAGTTTAATCTGTTAAATATTTTTCCAGTATAAAAATACACATTGTTATCGGTCCTTGAAGGAAAATGTCTGCCCAGAGTGTGACATAACGAGGTTTTGTGTTTGTATTCCAGTTGCACTACGGACTTGCTTTCAAATCAGTAGGGGTGAAATCCTCACTCCCCTGAAGTCTGCGGCAAAACTCGCAAGTGATTTCTTTAGCTCTAGGATCTCACAGGAGGAGATTGGAATCTGAAAAATGTTTGTTTGAACCTCTTCCTTTTAAAGGCAAGGAAACTTCCCTAGGGGTCCATCTCTGATCTGTTATCCTGTCTCTGGCACTGTGCAATATCCTATGCTTCAGAGCTCGAAGAGATCTGCCACATCTTTGGCTACGTGTCTTATTTTACGATGTAGGTGCAACCCGTAGGGTCGCCATGAGGATAGTGTGCTTTGCCTGCAGCCCACCTTCCGTTCACGGCTGTGCCTCGCAGACAGCCTGTGCGCTAGCTGTGTGATCGTATCAAGCAGCACAGTAATGCTCTGTACCCACCTAAGCCCCTTGGGCCTTCTGTTTTCTGTACTCTCTGGTCTTGCTGTGCTAGAGGCTGGGCAAGCCTGCGGGAATCCAGAGTTACTAGAGATCTGGAAACATTTATTTTTTTTTTTTTTTCTTCCAACAATTGAAACATAATAATAGACTTGACACAGTTGCTATTACAAAAACTGCATGATCTTGCTCATAAATTTACCCCTTTCCCAAAAGCTGAAAGGGCACTTTCTCGTTAGCTCTTTTTGGCAGGTTTTGGAATGTCTTTACCCCTTAAATGGGAAAAGGTGTTGTAATTTCTTCCCTAAACTTCTTACGGCTGATGATTGTCCCTTCATTCTTGGACCAACATAAGGTTTTCTGTTCACTATAATAATTTGCTTCTAAGGAATATAGATATTCTCTGTCCCTCTTGGTGTTTTTTGTTATCCTTTGCCTGTTCCAGTTAGAATTTGTGTTTGGTGAGCAGAAGGGACCAGAATTGAATGCAGTATTGTAGCCGAGATCTTAACAGCCTCTTACAAATGAACGGTCTTTTCCCATATCTACTGGAAATACATTGATGTGATCCTAAGATTGTTCTTGTAGCACTGACATATGGGAGGTTCAAAATCAGCGGTGATCAAGTTGTCATCAAGTTTTTTCCTCTTTGGTTTCTAACTGATGAATTAGTGTCTCCAAATCCATGGCCTTGTAAGTTAGTTTGATCTCACTTCTGCTACTTCTGTCCTCATGAGTATGTCATTCTTTCTTACAAATCAAAATATTAAGTTACTAAACCAGTCACCCCAGGATTT